>VZUI01091380.1:0-66186 GCA_013401135.1 Cettia cetti | reverse complement strand
TATATAGCAACAAAATACGAAGGTTACACCTTAAAAAAAAAAAAAAAAAAAAAAAAGCAGGGGCAGGATTGCAAAAAAGAAGAGTATGAGGGTTTAAAATCTCTAGCAGCTAATCTATCACATCCTTCAGTTTTCATGGCTATCTGCCAATTTAAAATACACTTGTTTTTTCCTGCCTTGCCAGTAATTAGACAAATGCAGTAGTGCTTATGGCATCAAAAACTCTGTGTCTGGTAAAAGCAATTGCTATCATAATGCATCCCTAAATTTAATAGTAGTGGTGTAAAATGAATAAGCAGCTTTCCATTTCAAGGGGCAATGGCTTTAACTATCAAAATGGCTAGTATTTTCCTTGATTGGCTGCTTTGGCTCCTTTTTTGTATTTCTGTTTGTAGGAACTGAATCAATTTATTATAATAATTGTATTTTATTTAACAAACAACAAGGCAAGCAGAAACATGAAACTCTTGTAAAGTGTCACCAACTCCTATTCACCTTGGATCATAGGTTTTTCCTTTTATCTCATTTACAGACAAAACACAAACCTTTTCTTTCCCTGCAATTATTGCACTTTACTTTTTAAAGTGTATTTGTTACACATTTACTTTTCTGCTTTCCTTGCAAAATTGCTTGCCTTGTGTTCTGCCTGGAGCATTGCTGTGGATGCAGAAGAGGTCGGATTAATTGGAAAGAAACTTTTTATTACTGGAATACTCGACACTTTGTTGTGGAAAATTAATCAAAATTTACTTTCTTGATCCATCGTGCCTTTTTCTTGCTACTATGACATCTGTAAAGCTTCTCTCAAGGAAAAGATGCAGTTAGTGCTCTCTTAAAGGGCAGTTGTGTTGATGCCATTTGGCTAAGCCTTAAAAGTTCCTGTAATCTGTGCCATCCTGTCTCATACAGTTCCATCTCATAGTTGTCCTTTCTCTGCAGTGCTCTATGCCCAGATCTCTGTGGCTGGGCTGCTCCAGCCTGGCGGACAGCATGCCCTCGCTGCGATGCCTGTATAACCCAGGGACTGGCGCACTCCCAGCTTTCCAGGTACTTTCTGTCTCTCCCCACTCCTTTTCTCTCCATCTGTGTGCTTGTGCATCTCCTTTACTTGCCTAGTTGACCTCTATTTATTCTGGTTCATGCTCTATGCCTCTCCTCTGTCATTCTGATCTCTGGTATTTTAACCCATCTTGTGTAGATTCAGGGCAGCTGGGGCATTTCCATTTACCTTGATATAATTATTTTATCCAAATTGGCTTGATACCATCATCTTTTTCATTTGTTTTAAATTGTGTCAAAAAGATACCACTTAATTATATCTGGCAAACAGCATCCGTCACACAGTCTCCAATCTGGCTATTCTGGCTATTTGCAATTCCCTTCCTATCTAAATTTTTTGTGTGCCACTTAAAGGGCTGAGAGGGTGAGTTCATTGCCATGATGATAATTTGTGCCAGCAATTCTTTACTTCGGCTTTGTTAGCAGGAGTCTGGACATTTTGACTACAGAAAATTATTGTCCAAGTAAGCTGTCAGTCAAAAGGCAAATAAAGGAAACCTTTTTTTTTTTTTTTCTTTGATCTCTGAATTTGTCAGATTCAGGCTTTTCTCTGTCATGAGTCAGTTTTCTGCCAGAAAAGTTTGTTCAAACCCTTTGGGATCACCAGTGAATCTTAAAAGATGCAGACATTCTCCCTGAGAGAGAGAGACAATTGCTGGGTGAGCATCAAGAAGTCTAGACAAGGCTCTCAAGATCACTGCAAGCATTTTTGATGATGTGTGGACGTATCAGCAGAGACTGGGCTCCAGAGATGTTATCTTCACATTGGAAACTGAGTTATTTTATGAACTGCAGTGACTGAGGGACTTTAGGAGTATCTCTGTAGAGAGCATGTTTATTTGAGCTTATGGTAGCATGAACATTTACTTCAAGGTTTATGCTGCTAGATTATGCTACTGCTGGCCTAACCTGTAACAGAGTTTTATTTACCAGCATATTTCAAAACTAGATAAAAAGAATAGACCAGAATCTTTCTGAAATTTTCACTTGTTTTGGAATAAGATCATCATGCGCCTGTAAAGGAAAGCATGCAGGGATTATTTTAAGTTTTACTTCACGCTCCCAGAGCTAGGATAGTGCTGTGGAAATAATCCTCTTAGTCCCAGAGGAGGCTTAAGTGTCTTGCATCATTTTGCTGCAACTCTTTTGCTGACACAGCAGTAGCACTGATGGACTCTGGAAGGTGTCCTGCCAGGCCTCCTTTGCTGAACCAAGCTTTTAGTGGAGCCTTCTGTGGGGGAGGGGGAAACACGACTTTTTACTAGTCTAAGAGGACTCTAGAGACAACAGGCAGGGTTTAGACTCCTAATCCTGATTTGCATAATTTGACTAAATCGGATGGGCCTGATTTTTTGGGCTTTTGGCTGCTGAATAAATCTCAGATCTCTTTAAGCTTAGCAGTATATGGAAAGTAATTTATAAACTCAAATTGACACTTCCTTTCTACTTGAATTATTTTTGATTACTTAAACTAGACGTATATCACAAAGGGGAAGAGAAATTAATTTATTTTAGCTTAAGATGTCCTTGCTAATGATAGATATGAACAATAACTGTTCTGCTAATGCAGTGCATTGATATTTGGGGTCAAATGAGTCAGCTGCACAACCATTCATAGTATTGGGATACTGTTAGGACTGACATTGACATTTCTGCAGATTTTGAGAGATATTTCCATGTGTATTTAGTGACTATGGGAACTGGGGAAGTATGGCCTACTTGCCACCTGAAATGGTAGACGGGTACTCTTCACTGAACTCTCACTGCTGTGTTGAGGAACACACTTATTGCCAGTGGAGAGAGAAACCACATTGCCAGCAACAGCTTCTGCAGCACTGAGTCATCCACATTTCAATCCATTTTTTTCAATGGTCTCTGATTGATCCTCATTAGCTTGCATGGTTTGAAGAAAATTCCCCTCTGAGGCATGGCTTCTGCATTTTCCAGTGCAGAAGGGAGTGGTTTGGAGCCTGCTTGAAGCAGTCATGTTGCAGTATTTCATCATTCTTTAATGCTTTTTTCTGGTATCAAATCTTCAGGAAAGCATTAAAGACTTTCTTGTAGCCCAGTGAATTTTCTCATATTAAGTTACTTTCTTTTTTCTGTAGCAAGCTTGAAGTAACTGGAGAAGCATATCAATGTTCTTTGCTTGTGGCAAAAGAGAAGATGCCATCTGGAAGGCTACTTAGTCACTGCTGAATTTGTCTAGTTATTTACATGGCTGCCTTCAGATGCTCAGACAGAAATGTGGAAAGATGCTCTTTTTGAGCAGCTCAGTTAAAGTCTTGCTGACTCCTCATGGGAAGCATTGGCAAGTAGTCAATTTAGAGATTATTCTGTTAATATGTCAGGTAACTTGGTTTTTCTTCTTTGTGTTTATATTATTTGAGACACATAGGTGGAAACAGGATCTTCTGGTCCCTCAGCCCTGTTTTTAGGCAGTCATCCTGCAGTGGGAAAGGCTTTGAGGCTAAACCCATGGATAGGGGAATAAGGAGCTAGAAACAGTTCTTTTTTACATTTTTTATCTCAAAGGGCTTTGCAACTGACAGTCTACTGTTACTGAATTTCATAGCAATCATGGTGGAAGATGGCAGCAGATTGGAACATGAATTCCTATAAGACACAGTGGGAAATGGTCAAAGAGGATATTTTAACAAGAGAAAAAGGCCAGCCATTCCATTTTCAGTGTCTTGGATGCCAGATTTTACAGTACTGTTATTCTGCAAAGCAACTGAAAATTAGGTTGTGTGTAGATTCTAATAATAATAATTAAATAAATCATGCAGAATATAATTTTTTTTCTTAGAAATTTGTGCTTTGGAAGTTTCCAGGTGCGCCAACAGGTACCTGTTTTCATGACATTTTCCATGTGAAGATAATTACTTTTCCTGTTAAAATATTTTTCCATTCATGCTCACAAGGCTTTATTTATGTTGCTTCTCATAGCTGCAGTTCTTTGAAAATTCAAATTTACAATTAAACCCATCAGGTATACCAAGGGAATGATTGTATTAATCCTTCCAGGTTTGCAGAAGTCCAAAGTATTTCCTTGAATTCATTTCTGTGGGCTGTTGTATAAATGAGGAGGCTTGAGGAGGAATTTTAAAGTCTTGCCAAAACTTTTATGTATCACCATAATCACAGAGAACAGTCCACCTCTTCCTTTTTACCTAATTCACAGCCAACACAAATATCAGCTCCTGTTTAGATTGTAAACTTCTTAGGACAAGAGTCATGCTTTTGCTACCTTTGTCCGAAGCCTAAACACAGGTGGAGAAGAAAGGAGTTGTCTTGTCAGCTTTATTTTGCCAAATCTGAACCTTTTGTTTCTGTAACAGGCTCTAGTAATCAAAGAGAAGGATTAACTTCTGTGGTGGAGGTAGTAGCATCTTGTTGAATACAGAAGTGTCTCTATAGAATGTCATATAAAATTTGCATTTTGTTTTACCTGAAGATGTTGGCCATAAGAACTACACATCAGGGTTTATCAGGTGAAGGGGATGAGCTTCTGCTTGGTTTAGCAGAAGTGATCATGTGCATGAGACTTTCTCAGTCTGGGCTAGAAGCTCTGTCCTGGGTAGGAAGGTATGGGTGCACTGTGCTGGGTGAATGGAAGCAAAAGGGAATGCACTTGAGGCTGCAGTGTGGATGTCACCTCTATGGACTGAGATTACTTTTGCAGAAAGATGAAAACGCAAAAGATGTCAAAGGTATGCAGTGATAGAAGTCTGTTGTCCCTGTAAGACAGACAGGAACTAATTTTTCAAATTACTTTTACATTATTTTTTCCTAATGTTTATATTTGTGTTACAAAGCAGAATATTTGTTAAAGAAGCATTTTCAGTGTGTTGGTAGAAACAGTTGCATCTGTAAATTTCCTTCAGCGTGTTCATGCACTTTGTGTTTGAAGTTGACATTTTATTGCTGGAACTATAGTGTAAATGTGAGTAGTAGTACATCATTTCTGGTTATACAGGAGGTTAGAGCTAGAGTCTTGGGGTGGGCAAACTGCATGCTCAGAAGTGCGTTTGTGAGAAATACATTTGAAGCTTTGGAGTGGCTTTGGAGCCAGTGTTTGCTGGTGTGCATAGTTCTGTCTCTAATTGGGAAAGATACGGGGTGTCCAGTCATAGGGCTCCATTAGCATGGAGACGCTAAGCCTGCTTTGTATTCACCCCTCTCGCTCTGCCGGTGGCTGGGTGAAACCTGCCCCGGGGCTGTTTACAGCGCACCTCTAAAGCAGAATCCTAATTTTGGTGACTAATAGCCAGAGCATGTGGCTCCAGCACCCCCCGGCTGGCAGCAGGCTCTGCCCTGGTTGTGAATGTAGTTAGGTGGCCCCCAACTGTTTACAAGACAGCAGAGGTGAGATCTTTGATTGACAAGTCAGAAATGCATTAGATCATTCCTCTGCCAGTCTCTGGTTCATGCTGTTAAAAATGTCAGCCTCTCCAAGTTTGAATGGCAGCCTGAGGGCCTCAGAAGCTTTTTGTTTTCTGAGATGGAAACACAAATTGGATGTGTGCCTGAGCGCTTCATCCTGGGCTGTAATTTCATCTTTTAGCTAAGAACCACAAGGTACATGAGCAAAGCACCCTGTAAACAATAATACTGGGGAAAAAAATAAACAAGGTCGTGTTTCTGGTACGTTGATCCACTGGTGTCCTGACCTCTATCACGTTGAACATCTCCACTCTGATTGCTGTTCCCTTTGGCATTACAATGAGAGGAGATAGACTGACACAGGAGGCAAAGATTTAAAGTTGCAGTGCTGTTGCACATTCCTTGTATTGGCTATGAAATATTGAACTGCCACAATGTGACACCTGGTTTTTTAAGCAAAGTTTCCTGTTGGAGGTGTTCAGCAGCAGTCTTTTCTGGTTTTCCTCATTTTACCACCTGGCAGGAGCAATTATAAAGGCATGAGAGATGATACAAGAAGGAGCAGAAAAGAAGCCAAATCACATAATTTTTGTGTTTGACTCCAGCCCCATTTGTAGCTCAGACTTTTGGGAGCTTCACTGTAGGCAAGACCATGATAGTTAACCTGGCTGGAAATTTCTCTAAATGAAGTGCCCAATGACTACAGAAGAGCTTTCTTAAACATATCTAGGATTTATCCCTATTTAAATCTGATGACCTTGTCTGGCTGGTGGTGTGACCTGTGCAGAGGCTGAGTGATGCTGGGAAGCCCACCAAACTCAGAGAGTTGCCAGGGTGTACTCCAAGATTGTAGCAACAGCAAGAGATATTTTCCTTTTTTTCAGGTTGGCAAAGAAATGAAGGAGACTAGAAAGAAATCTTTCTTTGTGATCAGTGGGATGGGTTTGGTTGTTTTTTTGTAGCACGTCACTAATTTCTAATTACATTGAGTAATTACATTTAGTAATAGAAATCGGCATTTATTCTGCACCCACAGTGATCCTCAAAAGTTCCATGTGCTTTTATTAGCCCTTCAATCCGAGTATCAAGAAGTGGACAGTATCTCTCGCTGAGAAATACCACCCCAGTCTGTCCAGCACAATGATTAATTTAAACTGTGCCTTAGCTACCCCGCCTCTCCCTCCTCAGCCTCGGTAGTGATGGTCCGGTTACTACTACTGTGCTTTTCCCGCTAAGGTGAGGGTAAGGTTTCTGGCACGCCAGCACCAGTTTGGCTGTTTGGTTTAAAAAACGAAACAAAACTCCTCCGAATTTTCCTTCCTCCCTCGTTAGGAGTCAGGAAGGTGTGTAAAGCCGTAGTGACAAACAGCATATGCAGCGCCGCGTTGGAGGCATACAGGTATCTTTAAAGCTAGCTCCCGTTCCTCAGGATTGCGAACATCTGCTTGGAGGTATTGTGGAGCTCCACAATGCACTAATTGAATTACTCTTTTCTGGAGTTGCAGGCTGCGCTAATTGAATTAGAAGGGGGCCGTGCGTGTGCGCGCTGCGGCGCGGGCGCGGCGCGGGGCGGGGGCCGGGCCATGGCGCGGACTGTGCTGCGCTCCCCCGGCCGCGCCCGGAACTGCAGCCCCGGGGCTCCGCCGCCCGCTGCGGTTTGCTGCTTCAGCAGCGTTTCAGCGACTCTTCGTGCTGCTCCGAAGTCTACGTCTTTGTCCCCTTCTGTGGAGAAAGGAGACTCTGAGGGTACCCCGCTGCAGCCCCCTCGCACCCAGTCACAGATGGTCCAGTGCGTTTAGATTCAGCCTAGTCCCTGTAAATCGCTCCATTATCACTTTGGATTTGACGGCTCCGCAGGCAGTGACGGCTTCAGAGGGAGCCGGTGGCACAAGATCAAGTTGTATCTATTTGTGCACAACTGGCAAAGAGATAACACCAATAATATATTTTAAAAATGCAAGTATGCAATTTTACCACAAATTTGGAGAAGTCATGAAATACTTTCTTATCCAGCATCTAAATTTCAGTCATTCTCAGGAGATATCCAGAGATAGTTCTGAGTAAGTCTGTATAAGGAGAAGAAAAAAATATTTCTTCTTTGAATTAAGGTAAACACATACAAAATTACAGGCAATCAACCCAAACACTCTCAGTAGAAATGCACTTGTTAATCTTAAAATTCATAGCTTGAAGAAGTACTTGGCTATACTGCATTGGGTGGGTTTCTTCTTATTTCCTCTGCTTTCTGTTGGCTGTTACTTATGTAGCGTGTAAAAATACTCAGATATTTTCTTTCCTCTACAGGTAACCAGGTGACTCACTTTTCCATTAAATCTCAGCTATTTTCACTCAGTTTTATCTGTGTTTGGTAGATCATTCTCATAAACATAAACCAAATGAGACAAGATAGTATTTGTTTTGCTTTAATGGTTTCTTATATTTTGTTACATTGGAAATAAAAATAATTTGCTAGAATACTCTGCAAACTAAGTAAAATTAAACTCTCCTTGTGAAAATACATAACCAATACTCTGTAATATGCATGATTCTTTTTTATGATGCTTGTATACTTGCCCTATGTCTGGTGATGTTAAACAGGGCTTCTAATTATCACTAAGAATTAGCAAAATTGCTGCTAAACACAGAAATTTTAGAAATTTTCAGTTTTACTGGAAGTTATTTAACAACCAGCTGCCCTCCAAAATAAAATGCAGATTTTTTGTTAAATATCTGAAACAGGTTTTTGTTGCTTTTGGATGAGAAATCCCAGAGAAGTTTATACTTCGGGAATTCTGTTTTTGTGATTTTATTTATGTTTATAGTTGTTTCTCTTTAGCATTTTATTTTTATATTTACATATATATATGTGTGTGTGTAAGTATAAAAACAAATCAGTCTTCTTGGCTCCCTTTCTAAGTAGTTAGGTAGACTGCTTCTAGTAGCCATTGCCAATGAAATATCCAAGTAACTCATTGATCATACCCAGATATTTATTTAGGGCTCATGTCTAGTTCTTAAATGACTACCAATATAATTTGATACCATTGTGAAGTTTTCTAAATTGTGTCTGTATATAACAAGATCAACCGTCGCCTTTTGCCTACCTTCTAAAAAAATCCCTGTGATTTATTCTCTCAAAATACAGCCATATATCCAGCAAACAAAGGAAGCAACTCTTCATTCAGCCAATAAAGCTGCATACTCTTTCAGGAATATACCTTGCTCTTCTATCACATCTTCAGAGTAATAAACTGTGCAGCAACCCTTTGATGTAGGTAATAACATTTGACCTTGCAACACAGTACGTTCCCCTGTGCAAATGAAGACAAACTTAACAGGTTGATATTGTGGTGGCTGTTCATTAAAAAAAACCCAAATACACACACACAATTGGTGTGTAAGATAACACACTTCTTTTGGTAACAGTCAGAAGTGAAGATGGTCGTGGTGAGATTGTCACCTTTAGAATAATGTGAGAGTGAATTTGGTGCTGCCTTAAGAGGCTGTAAATGGGAAAGAATCTATTCCATCCAGTGTATGTATCCAGTGCTTTTAAAATCAATCTATTTCTAGAAACTAAATTGTCCTGGGACCAGCTCTTGATATAAAAATTCATAGAAACCTGTTTTTCTGAGTGTGGTAACTTCTTGCCATAGTGCTGTAGTGTTAGAATTCACATTGGCCAGGTTGTTCTGTAAATTAAACAGTGACAGCTTCCCTCGGGGGAACAGCCAATGTATTTATGATGATGTGCTGATTACACAAAATACACTGCAAGCAGAAAACAGCTGCAGAGAACAAACCTCTTAAAAGAATACAATTACAAATAGCACCCTCAGTATTTCTAGTGGTGAGAGCAAAATACAGCATGCTAATGCAGGCTTGTAGCTTGCTTCCAAAGAAGAAAAGGAATCTACAAAGAAGAGGCTGAAGTATGGTTGGACACACACACAATGTCAATGTGGAGCAGCACATAATCCTCTCCTGAAGGTGAAGGACAAGAACACACCTCAGACCTGCGTTTTTAGCTGTCCTTGTTGCTTAAAATTCATGTGACTGCAACTGTAACAACGCTGGCTGGTGAGGTGTTGGGGCTCCCCGGCTTGACTGCATTTTGACTGCTGTAGTTCATATCCTGTGTGTCCTGGTTAGGAGCTGAGATGTGATTAGAAGACTAATTTATGCTACCAGTATGACCATTATGAAGCAGATCATAGGAGATACTATAGAAGGAAAAAATAAAAAGGCCCTGGTTTAAAGCTGAGCTTTCTTTTGCTGCTAATTATTGCTTTGAGGGAACGTTTGGAAATAAATTCCAATTGGTGCTTGCATTAGCCTCCAGTGTTTCGTTTTTAAAAGGTTCCTGTTTTATATGCGTAGGGCAAGGTCTTGTACAGTCCAGTTTAGGATAAGATCAAACTTGAAACATGATATTACTGGAAGATGGTGGAGGTGGGACTGTGACTGTAAACTCAGGACACAGACATCTGAAGAGAAGGAGGTCTTCACCTGGAAACAAAAAATGAGAACTGGAATTGCTTTGTATAGTGTGGCTGTATGCAAGAGAGTTGTGATAAGGAGCATTGTGGTGGGATTTTCTGTGAGGGCTTGTTGAAAATGGGGAGTACGTGGCAGTGGCAGCTCCCACAGCTGCTAACATCTCTCTTTGGAGAGCTGCAAAAGCAAAAAAAACCTCCACAACTCCACAGCACATTTTTTTTTTGGCCTGAGTTGATCTGTCACACTTAAATCGCTAAAATATAGCATTCTACTTTTGACTATGCCATGTATGTGTGTGGGAGAGTGAAAATGCAGAGAATGCCCTTTCCATCCACTTTTTCAGAGTCACTGATAGATAAGTATGATGCCTTTTAAAAGTCTGGAATTTCTGGTGTTTTGGTGTCTTTGTTATGTTCTGGAACTGTTATCAGTAAAACGTATTTCAGGCAAAAAGTTACCTGTTTAAAATGAAGAAATGTGGTCCTTTCAACATATAGATCTGATTTTAAAGCAGATGAGGTAAAAGCATTGGCACTCTAATTTGGAAGGACTTAATTCACTTGCTTAGAAGTATCAGCTTTTCCATCTATGGATTACTGGCATGTACTAATAGACTGTTATTCATCTGTCTGTATTTTCTTTAAATCGTTTTTGAGCCTCTGTGTGTTGTCCTCCTCTGCTTACATGTATCCCATGTGGCAAGAGGGAGTTTTGTATAATCACACTGCTTTAATCAATAGAATAATTGATAAACCAGATAAGATTTAAACTGATTACCTCCCCGAGTAGAACTCCCCGAGGGCCTTGGACTCTCTTAATTTTGACATGTATGTTGTGTACCCCGTGGATGAAGTGCAGTTTGAATTATCTGTTTTTATTTGCTTAATGATGGGGAGGGTGTTAAAGTCAAATGTTTAATTAACCCAGCAATGGGCTGCGCTGTCACTTACACACACATACAGCTGATTGAGATATCTCACCGAGAATACTGAATAGGAATGATAATGTGGCACTGAGACGGAAGATTGCTTTTTCAGTCCATTTGCTGGGTCACTGCTTTGAATGTCTTACTGGATGAAAGGCATTCAGCCTGGAAAAAAAATTCAGCATTTAAGTACATTTTGTTTTCCTCGCCCCTTTCCACCAAGAAGTTAAATAAAACAGATATGCTGTAGGTTTAATAAGCCATTCATGTTGTAGCAAAAAAGCTGCAACTACTGAAACTCAAATAGGCGGTGGTCTAGAGCTGTATAATTTCCTATAGGAACAAAATGTTTGCCAGCCCCAAGGTATCTGAAGGTGAGAACCTATGTACATCTTTATCTTTCCTTTGGTTGCTGGGCTACTCACCCCATTTGATGGTCTCCAAAGCATGTCCAACTCTTCCTTACCCAGCACAATGAAATTTAAAATAATACTTTGTAACTCCTTGTTCTAGTTCAAGAAAATGGTGGTTCAGAGTTGGAATTATTTCATAATGGTAGAATCTAGTAGTGAGCTGTTAAATTTAAATGCTGCAGGAGGGGCTGTTGTGTTGCCACATTTAAATTTGCTCTAGCCAAATCAGGAGAACTCAAGGGTTTGTTTCTTGGGTGACAACTGTTAAAAGGCTGCAGTGCTTGCTAGCCAAACATTAAAATGTGCAGTGCCTAATCTGTAACTTTTGATTATTTTATTCGAAGATTATAAATTTTTTTTGCTAATGTGATTGAACAATCACAGTTTTCTCATATCAGCAATGAGGTTTTTCAACAGCACTGTGTGGAGGTAAACACACCCTGTATTGGAAGCTAACTAAATTTGCCTCATAGTCCAGTGTTGTGATTGATGCCTCGTGTAATAAATGTAGCTTTGGAAGCTGGAAAAGCACCGAAGCCTGACTGTATGGACTAATTACTACTGTGAGGTACATTGGGGAGGTGGAGCTGTGTCATCCAAACTGCTCCATGGTGACTCTGTAGGTACTTTGAACCTGTTCCAGATTGAGAACCAACTAGGGTTGGCTACAGGGTTACCTGACTCATGCTGTCTAAAACAAAGAATCACATTTAGTGGTGTAGACAGTATGCTGTGAAATCCCACCAGTTAGACACTGCAGTGAGATCACTGAATAGCCATTTCTTAACAAGTGAGCTGCTTTAGGGGAGAAACTGTGCCTAAAAAGTTGACAAGTTTTGTTCCCCTATGCTATCATTTTTACTTTGGACAGACAACTTGTGCTTCATGCCTTTGTTTTGTATCTCATTTTCCCCTTTCCTGCAATAAAAAATAGGAAGGAAAAAACAATAAATAAAGCATAAAACAGTACAGAGAGATGAGGATGGCGTGGTTGATTTAGGTGTTTGGGAGTGAGAATGCCACAGGCTCTGAGGAAGGGATGTGATGGCAAGTGGAGGTATTTTGTCTGTTTGACAGGAAAGCTCAGAGTGAGAAGTTTTGGAAAAGATAGTAAGTGTAGGTGATGACCAGGGATAAGAGGGGAAGGGGTTTTATAGTCATTCCAGTGAGATGACATTGGTTCTTTGAGAGAACTAGTTTAAAAGGTTAGAAAATAATGCTTGAACAAGGATGATGCCTGTGTAGCTTAGAACAAAGTTACAAGGTGCTTATATAGCTTGAGTTACAAGATATCAATATAACCTGATATATCTATATAACCTGCTATCAATATAACCTAAATCATGACTTTTTATATATTTGTAATACCTGATACCTATATAACCTGAATCCTAACTTTTATACCTATAAAACCTGATATAAATAACTTTTTATACAATGTAACTGCTAATACATGGTTAACTAGTTGCCTAATGCTGAATAGACAGAAAAAGAAGAAAAAAACTTGCCAGGTGGATAGCTTTAGAGATAGAAAATACAGTACTAATGAAAAATTGGCAAGTACAAAGCTAGTTAGCCACAAAACAAAGAATTTATGCTCGTTAAGACCAGACAGATGAAGGAACACTGTAACCACGCATGCTCCAAAGACATAGTTGAAAAGTTCAGATGCAAAAAAGACTTTGGAAACCTTCATCAGAGACCCCCAACAACCCCTGAGCTGGGGAGACACAAGTGCAGTGCAGAAGAACTCTAATAACCATGAGATCATACTATGTAAATTAGTTCTGGTATGTGATGATGTTACACTGACATAGTGACACTAAGCAATACTTACTGTATAAATACACCACAGCACTTTGCAAAGGTGGGTGAGTTAGGTGGAGGTATCCCCCTCACCACCAGCGCTGCAATAAACAAATACTGCTCTATAGACACCAGTCCATGGGGATTTATTTCCAGTCTATCTTCTGGGCATCAAGGACATGAAATCTACAGCAAAACGAGACACTTTTACAACTGGTTTCTAAGAGCAGCTCCTATGCAGATGAAGGTGTAATAAATATTGTACAAAGAAAGTTAAACTGTATCTAGAGAATTTTAATAAATAAAAAGTTTTTTAAAACTCTCTCTGGATCCGTTGGCTCTTGCTAACTCTTGTTAGTACTAGAAATATGTTTTTGACATGTATTTGAATGTTGGCTTATATTCCAAGCCTGTAAAAGCTGACTTTTTGCTTTTCCCCCCACCCTACATGTAGGAGAAAGAAATCAAGAAAGCATCTTATTCCAGCATACAAAATCACTGATAAAAACCTACAATTCATGAGCATGGGAGGGAAGAATGCTGTGAACTGTGAATAAGAGTGTATAATTTCAAACTTCAATACTTCTACTCTCTGGGATAAGTGTTGAAAATGAATTTTTGTGGAAGGAATGTAGCAAAATGAAAGCAACAAAGAAGTGAGAGCCAGGCCTGGATTGATTCAGTTCTTCTCTAAAAAGCTTCTGTTGCATGCAAAATCCTTCTTCCTGAAGTATGTGTGGCACTATTCAGCAGTCTGGCAGAAAAATTTAACCCCAGCTGAAAATGTTATAAAGGAATTTTAACACGAATTTAAAAGATGGGAGAAATTACTAATGTTGCCCTGAAGAATAGAAAGGGAAGAATATTGTTTTGTTCAATGTGAGGCGCAGATGTACAAGGGTAAGTCAGCAGGAAGAGGCAAACCAAAGCACAGAGATAATAAGATTCAAAACAGGTCCTGACACCAGTCTTACATAGGTGATCTGGATGAATATTTGAAAGTATACCATATTATGTGTATTGTAAGGTTAATTGGATGTTTTCAGCCGTGCTTTTTTGGGAATGTGTGCTTTCTATTCCTTAAAAAGCTGTAGATAGCTTTGAACTACATAAAATCTTGGAGTACAAGATGTACGCTATAAAATCATGCATAGAAAGTGCTAGCTATAAAAACATGTGTATACCTGTGAAGGTGCTGATCAATTTGTGCTATTTAGGAAAGGAAATTCCGAAACAGACCTGGCTGTGAGGAGATGCAAATAATAAAATTCAACTAGAGGTCCTTGAGGCTTCTTAAGCTCTAACCTTGTTATGAGGAATGGGGAAGTCGAACTGCCTAATGCAGATGTCTGTGAGTTACAAAAATAACCAGATGTCCTGATTAGCAGAAGCAAATGTTCTTCCCTTAATCCATGTGAAATTATATTCAAAGGCTCTCTGGATGTAATGTGTGTGTAAATAAGGCACCAACAAACATTGGAATAGAAAGGGCCATTGGCCAACTAGCTTGCGAGGCTTGAAAGCTTGAATATTAAAAACAAATTTGCCACTGCTGACTCTCCTAAATTCACAGAACAGAGCTGTTAAACTGGGCTGCTTCCTGGGAAACATGGAAAGCCTGTTCTCATTAGCCATATTCTCTCTCTCTCCCTCTCTCTCTCTCCCTCTCTCTTCCCCCCTTGAAAAATGTGGATGAAGTGAAGCTAGGTTTTTAAAATTCTCCTAAATGACTTGCTCCCAGCATCTGTATTTCAGGGGGGGTGATGATGGTGGTGGGGTTTTTTTAGCTACAGCTAGATTTTTGCCATTGAAAATGCATCTGTTCATCAGATCTTTGCTGTTTGTGCTGGGTTTTGGTATTTTAATGTTAAACTGAATTTACTGTTTTAGTAATGCTGACTTCCCACACCATTAAATCACCCTTTATAGCCAACTAGTAATTACTAAGTTAAGGAACATCATAAGAAGTTTTTCTTTATGCTATGAAATTCTGTTATTGAGTCTCATTGCTTTGAAAATTTATACTTTTCCAATTATTAATTTGAATGAAAAATGAAGAAAGCTATGAAGGATGCATTCTGCACATGTGAAAACCAGAATCTTGTCCTGGTTGTTGAAACTTTTGTTGTCATTATCAATGTTAACATGGAGGCAGACCAAATTAGGACTTGTATGAACATGCATGTATGTCTGGTCAGAGGTGCAGTGTTGTACTTCCCATTTTCACTGCTGTCAGAGCTTCAGTTTTAAGAATTTAAGTCCTAGTAGGTACCTGAGCTGCTTGGGTATGAATTTCAACTTGTAAATGTTCCAGGTGGGGGTGAAGTCTCCATCACGGGGCATTTATAAATGTATTGGGGGAAAAAAAAGCTCCATGATTCTGTGCAGCTAACAAGATAATAAATATAATAAACAGAATAGATATGTGCATGCCAGTTTGTTAAGCAGGCACTGAATTGGAAGGCTTTTTTAGTTTATTCCCTTTCTTTTTCCGTCATCAGTGAGTTCAAGGCAGGCTGCACATTCTCTGCCCTCTCCTTCTGTCATTCTAATGCTCAGCCAAAACCTGTTGTGTTTTCCTTGCAGAAGTACCACTTAACTTTAAACTTGTAAGAGCTGGGAAACTTGTCTGTGCCTTCATTCCAGGCTGAAGTCACCCCCTTGTGCCTACACATTGCAATTTATGGTGTTCTCTTAAAAGATCTAATCTCGGTGAACGTTCAGAGAAGCAAATGCCGAGGAGGAATGGGGTCTGATACTTATCTCTGCATTTTCATTGCTGTGGATCTCCCTGTGTGTTATAGCTGTCATTTTTGTTTTATCTACTGAACAGCAAAGAATTGCCTTCAAACTTGCAGCTTTCATACTTTATTCTTCTCAAAGAACATTACCAATTTTAAGGACTGGTTTTATATATTGTAGTGACTAGCCAAATAAGTGTGAGTTTGAATATTTTGAGCCTCATGATTGGAGAAAAAGGAGAAGCTATCCTTACATGTTTTTAGTGTATCTTACACACTTATTTTTTTTAACAGTAATACTGCTTCAGGCTGACACTGGCTATGCCAGGATTCATCCTAGCACTGTTTGAAATGGCTGAGATATTTATAAACTGACAGACAGTATTTATAAAATGAGGATGCTGACAGTCCCTTAACGATAACAATGGGCTTGGACTCATCTATCACTTACAGAGGTTATTGGAAAGGGAACATAAGGCTTCTGTGTGCCTCTGGTCTTAGACTGGCCCTTATTTCCACACATCTCTCTCTATTTTCAGTCTTCTCTGGCTGACATCGACATTAGGCAATTACCGCTAATTTCTCCATACCTTTAACCGATGATGCTTTGTCCTGTTTTCTGCAAGACAACTGACTTTGCAGCATCTTGGAGCAACACCCTATTTCTCCCAAATTCCCCCCTCCTAAACAAGGGGAACATCCTGATGCCTGGCAGGCTGCTGGCTTGAACTGGGAGAGAAGAACAGTGTGCCCTGATTGACAGACTTAACCCAGGGCTGGGCAGGGGTTAAACAGGCCTTCTGCCTCCTTTTACTTTCATACAGCACCAGTCTGCAGACAGAATGCTGATGTACCTCTTTATTCAGTGGCTGCCTCTTGGCTGAGAGAGTACCCTTCTGTCCTTGGTGAGGAGGACCAAGTGCAGTATAGGGACACTTCCAGGAACATGAAAAAGGATGTCAGTTATTTTCAATTTCTGATAAAATACTGTGTTCATTCAATGCACTTAGGAGCTTGAGGGTCAGGTCATATCAACAGTTTGGACTGGGAAAGGAAAAATGTGCTATTTCACTGGTGTGTGCTAAAGCATCTATTTTAATGTGGCAGCAGAAATACTGAGACAGCTATGTCTGGCATCCAGTTTGCCCTTGGAACATTTACTCTACTCTAACTGTTTGCACACTGTGTTCCCACTGTATTATTTGCTTAGAGACCTAAAATACCCAAGTAGATTTCCTACATGCAGTTGGATCTGCTGATACTACTAAAAGCACACCCTGCCCAGGCTTCTGTTCAAACTGATGTATACGCACGCAATGGCTGGAGCGAGACTTGATTGGCTTGAGGGGGTCTATTTATCAGGGAACTCGATTAAAATACAGACTGCACATGACATCAAATTTGTAATCATTTTTCCACAGCAAGCAAGCAAGCACTTTCTGTATTGGATGCAGGTGTTTAAAGCAATAGTGTGTTTTAAGGGCCAGTGCAGCACAAATTCTGGCCTTTGGGATAAAGACAAGTGTTTTGCCTGCATAAACAATATAATATTTTTTTCCCCGAGGTCCACACACACCTAGTTTCCCTCAAGCTCATCATCTCTGTCAGGTTAATCAATAGGCACCGTATGGCAGAGGGTCAGTAATCAGTGTCATCGTGCCTTTAAATCGTGTTGAAAATTTGCTTAAAGCCTGGGCCAATTAACATCGAGATGATGAATGGATGGGTAGATGGGAAGAGCCTGGCGCTCAGGGGCTTTGTGAGAAGGAGATGCTCAGCTGTTGAGCAGCAGACACCAGCGAATAAAATCAGCCATTCATGTGAGCTCAGTCCACCCACTCTTAATGATAATGTCAATCTAGCAAAATATATACACATTGGAGTTGTCATGAGTTCATAAATCAAAGGAGTTTGTCAAAGGCATTCAGATTAACGAGGCAGCAGCAATAACAAGTCAAATTTGCATAGAGAATTGCCCGAATCTCAGTAAATTATGATCCTGTTTTTCATTTGATTATTTGCTAATGTCTCAAGAGGGAGAATGATTATATTAGCATGCAAAATCTACTCCAGAAGTAGAAATCCGAGGTATAGCAGACCAGCACACGATGACAATTAATCAGTTTCTGCATACTAGCATAAACACGCAAGGCCCAGAAATGAACTCCTTTTTTATTATTATTTCTCCTTGCTACTGATCCAAATGGTTCAGCTTGACAGAGACTTTATATTGCTTTAACAGTGTTCTGAATTGTGCCTGCAGGCAAGACATAGTTATGCAGCTATAACCAACCTATCCATCTGCCAACCAGATTGGAATTCTCCTATCCAAGGCTTCCATTAACCCCCACTGACAGCTCCAAACAGGATTAAGAATTTGAAAGCATAAAAAATAGTTGTGCTCTTACATAGGCACACGCTTCTCCCCCACCCCCACCTCCACACACTTGGAAAAAAGGCTGTGTCTGTACTCTTTTGTAATTAGTGCAGGGCAGAACAGCATCAAAGAAAGCCTCCCCCAGTTGGCAGGGGTTTGATTTCCACCACGAGTGAGGCGGTACTAAAGGTAGCTCTGCCCAATTGGTAGTCCCTGGGAGTGCATTTCTCCATGTATTATATCTCATTCCCAGCAGTGTTTTGCTGGGCTGTGTACACAAAATACTGCATGTCATCTCCTGTCAAACGCTTCAGTCTGGGGATTTCGTATGCATTGTAGCATGTTGTGTTTAGTGGTGGAGGAGGCTTCATGGGGAGAGTTAAATAGTAATAATTTCGTAGTGGTCTTTAAGACAACCTGCCATGGAGTTATATTCTGTTAATTACAGGCTGAAGTTTTAAATGCAAATCAGATTTAAAAGGATCTCATTACAGGCAGTAGCCATTTTAGGAAAAATGAGCTATGGAAGGCAGAGCCCATTTGCAGGAATCTCCTGTTAGAGAGAAATTTTCAAGGTTACAAGAACTATAAGCTTGGGTTTCCTGACTTCTCAGTACTTCCCATGTCATTGTGTGACCTTGGGCAAAAAAATATTTTACCTGTCTGTGGAAAGAGGGAGTGTTTGGAGATTTCAGCATCTAAACTTGGCTGTATTTGTTCAAGAGACCCTTGCATGCAAGTACAAACACTTTTAGCCAGCCCAGCTTTAGTCAAGAAGGCTTGCCTGCGGGAAGTAAAAATTTTCCCTGGTAGAAGGGAGTTTGTATGGCTTTTCAGCTTTCCTTGTGCACTAGTTTTCTTTGCTTCTTTCTTCCTAACAAATTCCATCATTCCCCTACTCTGTAAGAAGTAGAGTTGCTGCAGATCTTTAATATTCCCAGTGAGTACACCCAACTTACCGTCTGGATACCAAATGCTCCTTTCCAGGTCTGTGCCCGGGATGTGCATTTCAGTAACCACGAGAGGGTGCTCAGAGCAGTTCCTCTCTTTGTCTGCCTCTCCTGTGGCCGAGAGCATCGCTGGAGTCCTGCTGAGACAAACCTTACTCTGACCTCGCACATGTTTATCCCTCCTCCCACCTTGTTCAGCAAGGAGAAATATATAGATGTACCGTTTCAGTCAATTACGTTATGCTCTTCCCTTGGCCATGGCTGTGTGTTGCCCTGTCAAGTGAAATTCACTTCCACGCAGCTACAGTTAGTCCTGAAATATGCAGGGTCCTGTACCTGCACCTGGATTAATAGGTTTCCTTTTCCTGAGAAATGAGCGGGAGTTATAAACATCTGTGCTTTTTCTTAAGTGTAATGCTTTCCAGTCATTCTGTCTTCACCAAGCGTAACTTACTTGCCGACAAAAGTGCATGAGCAGCGCTCCTCTTTAATAGTCTGCTATCGGAGCTGCTGTGTTGGTGCTGTAGAATGGTGAGACGCCAAGCTGTGAACCACCATATGCACTTGGCAGTCTTTGTCTGGTCTTTGTTCAGCCAACCTCTTAGCCTTGCCACCTATAAAGATAATGAATGCAAAATGGTCCTCTGCTTGCTCTTAAAATTAGATGCTCAGCTTAAAGAAAAAGTAGATAACTTGATGCTTTGCAGTAACTAGAATTTTCAAAATAAGGGCTAGCAGTTCACCAGCAGTTCCTGCTTTTTGATGTTTGTGTGTGGGAGGATCCTTAGTGGCTTTGGAAGGTGAAAAGAATGCAAGATTTCAGTGTCGAAGAGAGATTTTTTGGAAAGGGAAATCATTCTGACACTTACTGTAGGGAAGGGGGTGTGTGTTGAAAATGAACCCAGAAGTACTAAGCAACGCCTTTACCTTTCAGCCACAACAAAATACGTTTCCTGGAAATCTGTAGTAGCTCACCTCAGGTTCTTAGAGTTTTCACCCTTGACTTTTTTTTTTTCCCCCAAAGCACAAAAATTAAAATCCTAACTTGAATGAATCACTTACTAAACTAAATTTCATGAGCAGAAAAGAGCATCTTTAATGTCTGACCTTCCTTTTTGTATATATGCGATTCTAGCTTGTATATTTTTATGATCACAGCTCTTTCAAAGCAGGATTTAATGTAATAACTTGGTCCTGGCTGTGACCTCATACAAAATTTTTTAAAAGCTGCCCTCTTACAGTGATTTATCAGGCCTGTTTAGGATTGATTTCCATTATAAAACCCTGGTTACAGCATCCCAAATGTCATGGTGCCTTACAATTTCTATATCTTGTTTAAAAAAAAAAAATAAATTCAAAATCACTAGTTGGTCTGCAAGCCTTGATTTACTCCTGACCAGTTTATGACATCCCAAGTGGGGTTTTACTGTTGTGTTCCTCTCCCTCCACCCCTTCTCTGCCATTTCTCAGCAAACAGCTTCTGTCCCTGCCCTGTGTGCTGGCCGTCCCTTTGCTCCCCTTGCCCAGAGCAGGAGCCCGCGCTGCCCCGCCGGTGCCGGGTCACGCAGCCCTGCAGCGGGCACACGCTCTGCTCTGCTGGCGGCTTCCCGCAGCCGCCCTGCTGCTGCTGGCCCTGCGCTGCCGCCGCTCGCAGGGCCCCGCTCCTCCTCTGCCAACAGATGCCACTTCTGTCTCCTGAGGTGTTGGGCTGGAAGCTGTCTCTGTGAGAAGCCAGGCAGAGCCATGCTCAGCGAAGGACAGGTTATTTGGGGGACAGGTACAGAATGCCAACTTCTGCTGTAATAGACGCAGTCCTGAGCTTGTCTGCAAGTAACTGGAAAACCACCCTTTTCCTGGCAGAGCTCTCCCTAGGCAGTTTTCCTGTATCTCTTTAAAACCTGTTAAGTTGCTCGCTACTGAACGTGTGGGAATGTGGCCTAAGGCTATGAATACTGCGGTGATCAAACTGAATTTAGATGTGTGTGTGGGATTCCCCCAAAGCTGCCTGTCATTTCTCCCCTAGTGCAGTAGCTGAACCTGTGTGAAGGAGCACTGTCTTCCAGAGTAGCTGACTTTGGCAGTGAGGTCAGGATTCTCCCCACTGTATCCATCAGTTTTTAACCAATCATTTCAAGAGACTATTCATATCCCAATACAACTGTAGTTTGTCTTTAAACCAAGCAATATTTGGTTTTAATCATGACATTAGCAGGACAAAAGTTTCCTGGTTGTATTTTTTCTCATGCCTGGTGTATATTCTCATGCTGAAAAAGCCCTTATATCTCTTGTCTACCTTCTCTTGTCTTACTGATCTTCGTTTTGGAGGTGGCAGCTTACATTTTAGAGAATCAGTCTTTCTGGAAATTGTACATGTATGTGGAATCAGGGGGCAGGAGAGAAAAACATAGCTGTATTATCATACGCTACCTACACAATATTTGGGTTTTTTTGGTAAGGATTTCCTGACAACCTCCTTTACAAGAATTTAGCTCCACCATAATTTCACTATGATTTTAGCCAGCCAGGCAGACTCAGTGCAATTAATAATTGTTAGGCAGATTGAAAACATAGAGGCACAGAGAACAACAGTTTCACCTATTAACAACCTCTTGTTTTCAACAGCTTCCACTTTTTAAAATGGTTATTCTGGGGTGTTCAGGAGCACCAGTGTTGCCATGCTGATTCAACCACCATTTCAGCTTTTCAAAGTGGCTGTTCCTGGTAGTTTCAGAATAAATCCCTAAAGCATGGGCTTCTTCAACTGCACAGTGGTACATTGTTGTGTTGAGGAAGAGAAATTCTTTCTCTGCCATAACAAGCTGTTTGGCATAAAACTACAAGTTAGCCTCCAGTATGTGTATATGTAAAATGCTACAGCCTGTGTAGGAAAAATATTCTGTTTCTTTTCTCCTCGTAGAGTAATATTAGGGATAAGAACTGAATTAAAGCTTACTTTCTTTCACAGAATTCCTCTGAGAGAGAAGACTGTAATAATGATGAGCCCCCTAGGAAGATCATTCCTGAGAAGAATTCACTTAGACAGGTATGTGATCAGTCTCTTTAAAAATGCGGTAAAACTTTCTAGCTATTTGAGTCCTTAAATGCTTCTGGAAGCTGAAGTCTGGCTTGTGTTTCAAGGAAATCTTTTCTTTTCTTCTTTGAAGTCTGAGCAAGTCACATTGTACCCAGGAAAATCAGACACAGAGTTTTAGCTTTCAGGAGAGTTTGATGACTCTGAGGAAATGTATGCTTCAGTATAGTTCAGTCAACTGTGACTCTAGTTTTACCTTTCTCCAGTTGGTGTTCATCAAGACCTCTTCAGCCTTTTCTTCTGTAATTGTTCTTGTCTTGTTTGTAGTATATTTTGCCTTGCCTCAGATCAAGACTCTCAAAATGTTCTACAACAATTTAACTTTTTATTGCCCTTGAAGGTAAATTTTATTGGAGATGATATCCAGGTTAATAACCTGAAAAATTACCCGTTCTTATTTCTTTTACATTTGTATAAATTACTAATGGGTAAAAAGGAGAAAGGATGGTCTAATTAAACAATATTTCTTTGTTCTTTATATATAGTAAAGGAAATTTCTTGCCAATTCAAAATAATTCCTTTTTTAAATCCTTGTGGCCAACAAAGGGAGTCTGGCATGTGCTTTCTGGGAAATTTAAGTTGGGTTTAGTGATTTCTGATCCATTTTCACTATGGTTTTTCTACCCACTGCAACTTTCAGGCAGCAGAAGCAAAATTATGCCCGTGCCTTAGGTGCCTGAGGTTGCTGCCTGGTGTATCAGAGTGAAACTGTTGGTGAATGTGACTTAAGTGAATACCCCAGGCCATACATTGCAACAGCTGAGGAATTGTTACATTTCCTTCTGCCTCACAGCCACAGGAGCAGCAGTCTCAAGCAGAGGAGTAAAATGGCACAATCCTGCCCCACGTCAGCTATTTCCAGGAGAAGTTGTGGGTCAGAACCATAGTAAAGGAAGAAGTATCTTTTTGATACAGAGTACTTGTGCTCAGAGTTCTTGGTTCTGTGTGGTTGGTTTGGGGTTTTTTTGTGTTTTAGTAAGGCATTGTTTTAGGAGTGTTTGATTTTGTGGGAGGAGGTGTCATGTGATGGACCACATACATGTGACTAAGACAGGTCCATCTAACAGATGCAGCCCATATAAGTCTTTTAGACACCAGGCAATATGCTGGAATAATGGCTGAGGTCCCATTTGTAGCTGAGAAAGATTACCTTGCAGAATTGATTAAATATGTTAGATGAAACTTAAACTGTTTCTGGCATTCAACAGCAAACAAGAGCTGGAGGAAGAGGGCAAACCTACTAGATCCCGACTGTGTATCCCCAGGATAGGAAACAAGGTCCCCAGCATGCCAGAAAATCAGGGGGGTTTTATTTTGGAGTTATATTATCCATGGCAAGCCTTCAGGTTCAGCAAGAAGAGGTATATATGACTCTTCTTCAAAAGAAGATTCATAGTAAGAAATGTTAATGTTAATTTAAAAGGTTCATGAGTTACTTATTTTGTGTGCCTTCTCATCACACGGAGTCCTTCTTCATGATTATTGATTGAAGAAATAGGTTTTACAAACTGTTTTATACAGATGAGGAAGGTACAGTTTCTTGAATAGGGTTTCCATTTTGTTATATTTCAATCTGCAGAAGTATTTTAGTGTCACAGGAAAGCTGTCTTTTCCCTCAGGCCTGCAATTCATCATAATCAAGTAGATATGAGGAGTGCAACTAAAAAACCACTTGTAGTGTCTCAAAATTTCATATTGGAAAGAATTCAATGGATGTTGTTTACATTGAAGATGGTTAGCTGTGTTGCACAATATTGTTGAGATGTTGTATCAGTCTCCATCTTTGTGTCCAGTCCTTACAGTGACAGATGCAGGACAAAATCCTTGGGTCTTCTATTGCTATCTGGGGCCTTTGTGTTGAGAACAGTCTTTGTAAACAAATTCAAGATACAGTCTTAGTCTTAAAGCAAGTGCCCTCTTGTCTAGATCGTAGGAGGTGGTTGTCCATGATTTTTTTGCCTGTTATGGAGGGAATTCAGGTTCTTTACATAGACATAAATAAAGCTGTCTGAGCATTTTGAAAGCTCAGATTGCTCTTCTCTATTAGCAATGGACAGGAGAAGTGGGGAATTTTCCAGCTCTTGTTCCAGAAGGCAGACACATATTTAGCCATGTGCCTAAATACTCACAATCAATGAGTAATACTTACTGGAAAGATCTGGATCTCCTGTAGAAAGGTGTGTAGAGTGACTGCTATGTCTTACATCTATCCATACTTTGTAGAACCAAAAAAATGTGACCTGCACATGCTGTCAAACCAGCAATACACAAAAAATGCCTTCCATTTTAGTGGGAAGATGCTAACCTGGTAAATATTGTGTGAACAGTTTCATATTTTCTGTTCCTCCTATAACATTCCCTTAATATTTCATTATTGGGGGAGCATGGACCTATGCACAGAGAAATTGAGTGGATGTTGGTAGGAGAGAAGTCTGTTTATTTAAATGGTCTTTCCAGTGAACGTATCCTCATATTTAGTACTTTTTGATTAGTCTTAGAAAATTAATGAGATGCATCAGACCACTTCAGGGTAAGTACTATGTCTTGACATGTTCAGCTGCTAACAAGTTTAAGTAAAGGTGCATTTCCTTTTCTTGCCTTGTTTGCAGTGCTGTTATGCACCCTTAGCCATAATGTTTTCTCAGGCGGGTTTGTGGATCAGACATATCAGAAGATGGAGGTGTTAAGGAGGTGTAGTGCTTACTCACGCATCTCAAGTTGTGTGCAGGGGCTGAAGACACCCATTGATCAGTGCTTAGTAAAAGAAATATCATTTTGCTGTTGATTAAAATGGTTTATGGAGAAGGTTGTCTTCAGAAGTCTCAACAAGTGTGGCTGTGTCCTTGAATTGCTGGCAGTGGAAGGCATGGCCACCGTTGCGTTCATGTGGGGCCAGCAAGGCAGAAGAGACGTGGTGATTAACACTGGGAAACAGAAAAAGGCAATGAACTTGACACTGTTAGCTGGAACAGTGAGAAGATCTAAGCTATGACAGACTTTGGAATATGGATGCAGACATTCAGTTTTTGTTGGGTGCTTGATATGACAGAATTAAATTTTGAAGGGATAAACTGAAAATCATAGTATGAAAACAGACCAGAAAAAAACAATGACAAGTGGCAAAAGTTTTTGGCAACTTTATTTAAGCTAACAAACGAATTTTCACACTGCAAAGTTATAAATTAATTTTAATAGGCTGATCCAGATGGTCCATTTGGAAAATGGATAGCTTGATCTGTTGAAAATTAAACTAAATTTATCTCTCTCATACTTCAAACTGAAGTAAGCGTGAGAAGAGTGCCCATTAAGTCCAGCTCATACAGATGGACCGGCAGGTCACACATGGGACTAATCTGATTCATTTTAAAAATAAATGCATGAGTTATTGAATCAGGTTCCTGTTTCAAGCCCTGCATGTGAGAGTGTGTGTGTGTGCTGCCCTTTCAAAGGGACTCGCAAATGCTTCAGTGCGTTTTTAACCTGTGTGTTTCCATTTTAATTCAACTTCCTTGCCAAAAAACATAATTAGTTTTCAGTGCCTATCATTTAGTGTTAGACCCAAACACTAGATTGATTAGGTCAGCCATTTGTTATTTTAAGGGCTATGTCTCCATCCTTCATTTATGAAGAACATGAGCTCAATAGTCTCGGGGAGAGAGCCAGCCTTTAGAAACTGGGAAGGGGAAACTCTCTGGGGGCCCCTCCAGCCTTTTAGCTTCTGGGTGTTTTTAACAGAGCCATGAATGCAGATTTGTAAATTTATTGCAGTGCCATCTGGTTTTTTGCAGGAACCGTATTATTGTTGGCTCGTATCTGTCTATTGTGGTGGTCACTCCCCGGGAGCTTGCCCTCATAGTCCTAAGGAAAGTGATGAATAGTGGGGGTCAACATGAATAGGTCACAGGGCAGCTGTCCAGGGCTGCCCTGAACTTGATTACCCCGCTGGTTTTTGAAAAAGATGGGCACAATGCTGGTTGTTTAAAGCCCTCCCTCCCTTCTCTTCAGTGCAGCAATAATGAAGTGCCTTTTGCTGCTGTGGTTCATCTGTGGGCGAAGGTGCCTTGTGGGGAAAAGCTGGCAGCAGCAAGGCTGCCACAGTGTACCTCCTGCAAACCTCACATTGGACTCTGCTGTCTTTCTGCAAGCTTCCAGATGGAAGTCCGGGGGAAAAAATTCCCTGTCTGTTACCCCATTCATACAAGCCCCTTAGGATTTTCAAGAGTTCTCCCTCTTACAGTTTTGGCACAGAATATTACCTCGATTCACTCTTACAGATTTGAGATAATTTCCTAAATTACATGTAGCACCTAAAACATGCTCTGGGCACTATTTCAAAGTTAAAATAGTCACAGTCCGATCTTAAAGCCAGTACTCAAGAAAACCGTGAGAAGCAGAAAGTGGCTGAAGAAGGTAGAGCAAAGGGAAAACAAGAAGTAGCAATTGTTAGTGGTTTACTTTTCAGCTGGCAGCCTCATCCCTCTGCTTAGGGCTCCTCTCCAGGTGTATTTCTCCTCTGCAAAAGTGTTTCTGCCATGCAAAATTGAAGCCCTCTTTTTGACTGACGAGGAAAGTTGCATGGTGTGGAGGAAGAGAGGGTCCTTCAGCTCCCTCTGTCTCTTTGGGGAAGATGCTGCACTTCAGATTTGCCTTCTGTTGGAGAGCTGGCCTGAGGTAGGGCAGTCCTAGTCTATAAAGTTATCCTGGTTACCTTGTCTTTTACACAACACTTGGTGGTAAGGAGTTGCTGATTGAAAAGCCCCCTGAAATTGCTAGAGGTACACCCCTAGGCTTACTTGCAAGATTATTCTGTCTTTTTAAGGCTTTTTTCCTCATTATTCTCAAACACCACCAACAACAACAAAAAAATTTCCATTCTTTTGTGACACTTAGTGCGTGCTAAAAAGCTAGCCAAAGCGGGTTGTGCTGGAGTCTAAGTTACAATGGGAATGCTGCCTTGTGGCGTAAAGGCCACTGGGCTCTTTCAGCATTAGTGCTAATAGGAATCTGTCACCCCGCCTTCGCATTGCTGCATTCCTCTGTAATTGAGTAAATTGCAAGTGTTGTCTGCTCCCCCCTGCCCTTTGTGTCCATGTCCACTTACCATCCGAAGAACGTGGGCAGTGATAAATAAAGCACTGAACAGGGCTCCCAGCTCTTTGAAAGCAGCATGTTGCCAGCCCCCTAGTTATATTTCTTTAAGTGTTTATGTTTTTCTGTATTCTCTCTCTTGTGTGGCTGGAACCCTGGGGATCCAAAGCCATGAGAGAGGCCAAGAAGCTAACAAAAGTAGCTGTCCCCTTGTTAGCTTGTTCCTTTCTTCTTTAAAAAACAAGATGAAAACCATCTGGCTCAGGGCATTACATTTTCCTCCCCCATGCACCTCTATAGATGAAGAGTTTCACCTGCAGTGAGGGTTTACATTGATTAGGGAGGGAGCAGTAATTCAAGCTTCCATCCACTTCAGTGGTACTTTGCAGTCTTTAAAGGTGCTGACCCATTGAGTTAAACTGTCAGGGGAGGATAAAAAAGGATCTTCATCCCGGGAGGTAACAGCTGCCAGGTTTTCAACACCTTGCACGCTGCTGGAAAAATGTCACAAATTGTCAATGGAAAGAAAAATCACTTGGCTGCCATCTTCCCTTAATGATATGCCTTATAAAATGAAAGATTTAAGGGTTTAAAAATCAGCAAGTAGCTGTTAGGAAAAAAAAAATCCTGGGGGATTTTGAGCAATGGGCCCAACAAGATGTATCCTGAAAGACACTGAGTAATGTATCTGAGTTAGAATAACCGGGTCTGATTGGGATGATCATGGTTATGCCTGCACAGTGGGACAAGAGGGAAGTGAAAACAGCAGCACAGAAGTCTAGCATTACCATGCCTGTATCAAAAAAAAAAAAAAAAAAAAGTAGAAAAAGTAGTCTGATTCATAAGCCAGTGAACTGCGAGAAGACATACTGTATTTCTGCTCTTCTGAGGACAATTTGTTTTCAAGCAGCTACCAGATGGCTAAATACCACGACATTTTCTTTTTTCTTTTTTTTTTCCTTTTTTTTTTTTTTAACAAGAGATCTAGTTTGCCTTGCTCTTTGTTTTTGTTTGTTTAAATGCTTTTATGTAGCTGAACAGCCCCATGGTGTTGGGCATTGTGGCATACTCCTTTTTTGTTTTTCTCCCTCTTGTGCATTGATGGATGAGTTAAAAAAAATCTTCAGCTTTAATGTAATTTCAGGTAACAAGCATATTGGACTAAGGCTTTTTGTTTGCATTGTCTTGAGGTTTTTTGTTTTAGGGGCCTTTTTTCATGTTTGTTTTAGGTAAGTCATTTTAATTGTACTGGGTAATTAGAAGGTACACACAGCCAAGGGAGCTTTGTTATGGTAATTGCTCAAGAAAACCCACTCCCCAACTACCATTGCCGTGTGTTAAGGCACGTCTTCCCTCTAGTGGCAATATTAAGGACTCTGGCTTTCCCAGTCAGCAAGGTGTAATTGCAATATGATAAACTCTGCTTTAGGGAAAATCCTGTAAATGATCTAGTTTTTTGTTTCGCTAGTCTTTATTTTGTCTTACATCTTTCTGTGGAAACTATCCTTCCCAAGGCTGAGCTAGGGGTAACAAAAATTTCATCTTAAGAAAATAGTCGAGGCGGATCCTGGGTAATGTCTTACAGCTTGACTTAATTCTAGTCTTCTTTTTAATTACCTGTTTATAAAAACGTTTTTAAATTTGTTAAGATTACTTAATTCTTTCAGAAGAAGCACCTCATTTGAAATAAATAAATAAAATGCATTTATTTTAAATAGTCCATGTGAAAGACCTTTAAAGGGTAATTAATGCAAGTCTCCTAAGACTCTAAATAAGATGAAAGCGATCTTTCCAAATCTGCTGGAGTGATTTGTTTATATAACTTCCCACTTCTGCTGAATTCTTCTGAGTCTAATAACTTTTTTTCTAACCGTTTGGCAATTTGTGCTTAGCTGCAAAAGCCCTTGTTCAAAAAGAACAGTTTAATAATCTTTTCCCTGAAAATGACTTGAAGGGAGCATATGGGTTTTGTCTTTTTGCTGTGTTTTTATTAGTGTTATCTTTCTCTGATAAATCATGTAATTACTAACTATTGGGGGGGAAATCTTATTGAACTCCTGGGTTGCAGCTTCTATTAAAAAGTGGAGCTTTGTTCAGGGACTGAGGATTCTTGGAATGAATGGCCAAAGAAATGGATTTCAGTTGGTAGAAAAGCTGCACACACATGGACTTCTGCCTGGGGTTTGAGGCTTCAGGCTGGTGCTCGGTGTTCATCTAGAGCTACACAGACAAGAGTAGAAATGTTTATGTGTTTGTCTCAAAGAGCAGGATCCTACTTTCTTTAAAAAGAAAAATGTAACCAAAGACACTCAAGGAATGAGATCAGATACAGCTCTATCTTTAGTGAACCATAGTCTAGTGCCTCTGTGGCATTTTAAGCCTTTGGCTGAGAGCGAATACAGCTTTGTGGTTCCCCTGCTTCTGACATGATTTGGTGCTCCCATATATTTGTAGGTTTCTTTTTTTCTTTCATTAGAGCTTGTTTGGCTATAGGGCTGCTTAACACTCTTCTCAAACGGCTTTTGCAAGGTTAAAGGAATGCAGCTTGGTAACAAGTTTGTGTCATTTTAAATATATACCTCCCAGTAAATAAGGAGGAGTCTTGCAATCAATCCCTTTTAGTGTGTTATATGTTTCACCTGACAACTAAACCCTCTATTGATTAACCATTACTTTGTTAGATAATCTCGTGTCATTGAAGCCACTGTAAAAATTAAACTCTTTAAAATGTTTTACCCTAGCAGCAGTACGAAAATTGAAAACTTGTTCAGAATTACAGCCAGCTTCCACAAAGAGGGTAGTTTTCAACAAACTGGTTTATGTTTGCATGCTTTATATGCAATATAAAAACATATTAGAGCACTCCAACGCAAAGCTATCTGCCTGTAGCATTGAACCAGGCTACCATTTCAGAATACTTTTCCTTGATGAAGAAACCTCTTATTTTGATGAAAGGTGAGGAGAAATTTTGGTGCAGATGAGATGAGGTATGTGAAAGGGTCAAGCTTTAAAGGCGAACTTAAGAAATTTCCTTTTCTAAGGCTTTCTTTTAGTTTTGGCTTTGATTTTCCTGCTTTTATTCCAGGTAAGTCAATGTTCCCATGGGCATTGGAGCAAATGAAAGGAAGTACTCTTATGCTGCAGTGTAGCATTAGACATCATCAAATGTTTCACCTAACATAAAGGGCTCTGCTTTATTACTTGATGATATGACATTAATTCTGCTTTCAGAATTCACTAGTCTATTCACTGGCCCTATTTACAGTAACTATTAGTGTACAGACAATACCAGATGAAACCAAATCACCATGTCCAGCAGCCATTTTGTGTCTCTCAGTAGCCAGAAACTGCTGCCTGCAAAAAAAGCATTTGGAGACTGCCTTGACAATATGCTCTCCCAGCTTCTTACAACCTGGCCTCATGAGCCAGATGCAGCTTCTTTGTAACATTGGCAGTACATTTCCATTAAGACCTATCAAGTAGAGTGACATTACTTCATTACTTCTTTTTCCTCTGAACTTTAAGGGAGAAGTAGGTTTTCTGTGTTTTGCATTCAACCCTTTAAAACATATTGTAGAACATGCATGTGAATCTTCTTTGCCCTCTTTATTCATCCCACAAGGCTAATAAGGCATTCTTCTATGAGAATGTGAAAATAAGAACTTTGTAACTTTGCAAAAACAGTACTGTTTAATAGTATGTTAAACTGGAGAATACTTTATGTTTTATTCTCAAATATGCATCCTGATGTGTTGAATCCATGATATATACTCTTTTTCATTTTCTCTTTTCCCTGTTTACTTCTACTGAGAAACAAAGAGCTGCTGAAGGACTAAACGCTCATCTGGTAATTTGGTACATACATACATACATTCTTATGTAATAAAATTACTATGTAAAAGTTGGCTCTTACAGTAAAAGCATGTTCTTCTCTCCTGTGGTTGAAGAGGTTGGGAAGGAGGAGTCCCTTGGCATGTTGTCGAAGGGCAGAGAGGTATACTGATAGCATGAGAATGCCTAGGTCAGTCAGACCCAGAGTCAGCTCATCCACTGCCAGCTTCAGCTCTGTCAGTGGAAGCTGCTGTTGAATGACAGCCAACAAGTCTGGCCTCTTTTGGTACTCCAAAAGCACCAAATGCCCTCCTGTTGCCCTCCTATTCCTGCAGCATCTACTCCATTGCCCTCCTATTCCTGCAGCATCTACTGCTGTTGTACTAGGGATATCTGGAGGATATCTGTGCCGAGTGTCTATGGAGATGCTGTCCATGAGTTTGTTTTGTCCCATTTTCTACTTCTGATGATGTTTCTCTGCATGATGTGCTGGGTAGGAAGCACCAGAAGTTCACTGCTTGCTTGTGTGAACAAGTATTTCATTTTATCTTCCTTAAATTTATGCTACACTAGTTCTATCAAATAGTCCTGGTATTGCAGGACTTGATGAATAAGTTATGCTGGAAGTTCAGTTGGTGCTGTTCTCCCTGAGATGTAATGTGTGAGTGAAAGTAATCAAAATTAAGCAATACACTGGAATAATTGTTTCTGTTTGCATTCTGACATGCCTGTAACTTTTACTTTAGTAACTTTAGTGCATAGTGAGTTTCTTTCATTCTCTGAAAATGCTGACATCTTTAGGTTTAGCATTTAGTATTTGACATTTTGTATTTAGATTATCTACTCTCTCTCATTTGTAAATGTGGAGAAAGCCTGTTGTAAGCCCAGCTTTTAAGAAGCTGGCATGCAACCAAGGTTTGTGCATACCTGTCTTGGGAGGAAAGACTGACAAGATTTGAGTTCATGGTTCTGTTCACAGAGCCATAGACTTCCTTGTTGCTTTCAGTAAATGTTTTTGTGGCTGAGCTTTTGATCTGCAAAGTGGAGTTAGTAGTAGCTTTCTTCAAGTCAGGGCTCCTCATAAAACTTACAGTATGTAGCAGTCAAGTTGTGCAGAAATACTGCACATGGAATTCTAGGAATTCAATTGCAAGTGAAAATGTCACAGATTTACAATAAATGGGTTAAATTACACAAACGTAAAAACTGAACAAAGAATCTTACCAATTCTTCATGTTTTTTTCATCTTCACAATCTGGTTGAACTTAACTAATATCATGCTTGTAAAATGAAGCTTGCATGGTATTGTTTGAATGTCAACGCAAAGCAGATGGTATCAACTTTTTGTCTATCAGTTGGGATGCTGTATCTAAGCCCCAATTTATAGTAGTTTATACCATTCTGATCTGTCTTCTGAGGAGAAAGTTTTATGCATACCAAGGTGATGGTTTTATGATGTTGGCAAATAATTTGCAGGAGGCAATCAGACTCAAAAATACTTCTGTTTGCTTGTGGCCTAATCCAGTTTGAATTTGAGCCTCTCCTGCTGAAAGATGCACTTTATTCATCTGCACAGAACCTTGAAATAAATTGTGTGTTTGAATTTTTCAGTTTCTCCTTCTGGGTCTAGAGTCAGAAATTGCTTGTTAACTGCTAGTCAGGGCAGATATCAGTGTTGTGACATGTAAGGAGAACTGCTAGAGAGAATATTCTACATTCCTGTCTGTCACTGGTTGTTTCTGGTTAGAGAGCTCACTGAAAAATAAAACATGAACTGCTAAAACAATGGAGAAGATAGGGCTTCTCTTCTCTCTCTCTTTTTTTTTTTTTTTTTTTTTTTTTCTGTTTTGTGGTGGACTTTAAAGGGGCTCTGTAAATAGGTAAGGTGGAAAGGACTGTGATTTCCTCAATTTCTCCAAGAATATTTGTACTGTGCTGGTCCAGTACAGATCCACCTAAGTCAGTATGCTGATTTCCCATGGTGTGCAGTAAGGAATGTTTCATGGGGATCATAAGAACTTAGGTGAATGTTATAAACTGATTGTGAACACTCAGTTCCCATCACTTGATGCTTACTTGGGGGCTGTTGGGAGCCCTGGCTTTGTGGACACATCTCCTATCGCTCAGCATAAACAAACCCCTTTTAATCTCTTTGCATTTTTGCCTCTGACATCCTTTGCTATGTTCTGCTCTGCTGGTTTTTGTGTTGCTGCAGGCAGCATTTTGCACAGTCAGGCCTCTGGCAGAGGGGCAAGAGAGGGAGATTGTTTTTTGGTGCTTGGCACTGAGGCAATCTGGCTCTGGTGATGGAGCTTTGGGGCAGAGTGAGAAGTTTAGGAGCCCTTATCATGCCAGTGCTGTCCACAGGTTTTGTAACCTAGAACAGGTTCAGGGTTGAAGTAATTTCAAATCAAGAGTGTGGAAATCATAGCAAGCCCTAAAAAAAGACGTCTTCAGAGATTGCCAGTGAGTATTACAGGGAGAGAACTGACAGGCAGCTCACTACAAGTCTTTGTGTGTCCTCCCATTAAGGCAATCTTAAAAATATCATGAATGTTAGTGTGCTTTACTTAGTGCTCTTGAAAGTGTCTTTGTAACAAGTTTAATTTCATTCTCTTACAGCATCTTTTTGATTTTTTCCATGCAACTATTTGAGCTGGAACATCTTCTCTGTGGTCCACTTTCTACTCTTGAAGCAGACGAAGTTGTTGCTTGCTTTTGAGCTGCCACTTTTGCATGGGAGCATTTTTCTGTAAATGGTGGCAGGTGTATTAATCCCATACTGAAGCTCTTAGATGCAAAGCTGCTGGGGGTGAGGTGAAAAGCCTCCATTAGAAGCTCCTGAGTTCTTCAGGCATATTAAACAGCCAAGTCAACCAAATTGTAATTTTAAGCTCACTTCATAAGTACTGTTCATACACTTCCCTCAAAAGGGAGAGAGCCTACGAGTGATGTGTTCTGCAAAGACTCTGAAGTCTGCAGCTCTGCCCGAGGGTCACTTGGGCAGGACAGCATTAAAGAAAAAAAGACATTCTACTTTAGAAAGTAAAAAAAGCTTTACATAACTGAGAAGATTAAATACAATGAAATGTGGTCTGCATTTGCTCCCTTCTGATTATAACCTTTGTTGTGTCCCATGTATTTTACATTTTATATTCTGATTAAGTCAGGTGTTTATTCATATTTGAGGTACTCTCTGATAACTACTGTGTTTTCAGAAATCACCTTGCTTTAGTTGTTCCATTATGCAGCATTTTGTGAAAGAATGAAAACTGAGATGAGATTTTTTTTTTCATTTTCAAAGGTACAGAGAAGAAAAATCTTTTTCTTTGTACTTCCACACTGTAAAATTGCACATAGCTTCTCAGAGGACATGCATGCCCTGAACATAGACTTTTGCTATAAACTAGTTTATTTTGGTTTGAAACATTTACATCTTAGAAAAAGGAAATGTAGTAGAGTAGTAGAGTTAGTGTAGGTTCCTGTGCCAAAAATGTGGTGCCTGAAAGAAAATTGTGTTCTTCTATTCATAACAATTTTAATCTTTCTGCAGACCTACAACAGCTGTGCCAGACTGTGCTTAAACCAGGAAACAGTATGTCTAGGAAGCACTGCTATGAAGACTGAAAATTGTGTGGCCAAAGTAAGTAAGAGAACAGCTTTGGTTTTGAGGGATTTTTAGCAAATTGTTCATTGTTAGTCAATGAAAAGTTCTTGTTAAATATTACAGTTTGGCAAAAATATTTAACAAAGAGCAAGTATTTTGAGTGGGCTTTTTTGTCCTTCAGTGTAGAGGTTTTAGATTTGCTGTTTTTCTCTGCTGGAAATGATTTCTTGAATCCTGAGCTATGTAGGATTGAAGGGTTCATTCTGCTATACAAGTAATAGGCTTTTCCAGTGGGATGACCTATGCTGGCCATGTAATTAGCTGTGGCAACTTCAGATGATAAATGTCCAGATACATATTAGAAATACTGCATGACAGCTCTTTGTATCATGTACCCTTTCTTAGCTACCAGAAGGGAGGTGCAAAAAGTCTTTTCAATTAAAATACAGTGAACACTGTACTTAAAGGAAAGGGACAAGGGAGATATTACAGTCAGAAGGGTAAGAAAATGAATTTATTAGCCTGTCACTGAAAAGTAATTTCTTGACAATTGAAGTAGATGTGATTGGAAAAGATGAGTCGCCCTCTTTTCTTAGAATTCAGCATAACTAGAGCAAAACAATATACAGGTTGGTCTGTTTGTGAATGGAGGACATTTGAACCATGGTGATTTGTGGAAAGGCTGCATGAAGGATGTATTTAGCCTTGTGTAAGCTTTGTATTTCCGCTGAAAGGAAGTTTAGAATGGGCATGCAAGACACATCAGTGCATGCAGCCATCTGTTACTGAAACCAGCTGGCATTTTGTTGCTCCTCTGTCACCACAAACCTGACCACTCAAAAGCCTGTTTTCTCTTTCAGTTATTATTCCTGGATCTTCTTGAAGTCCATTTCTTTCATACTTTGATTGGTTGTTAAAGGTGCCTTGTCCCTTCGAGGGGCACTTTTATATTGACCTTTAAGATAATTTCCCAGCTAAATCTTTGCTGGGGTTTTGCTGGTGAAATTTGGATGTCCCATTACTTTTGACTCTTGTCAGGGAATTGGCTACCATAGGAGTTTGTAATGGTGGCTTAGCACTCATAAACTGTGCTTGCCATGCCAGTTACCTTCTACTGGAGAAGCACTTCTGAGAGAAGCTACCAGTTGTGGTACAAAGTTCTGGTACAAAGTTTAATACCAGCACTTCCATTCTAAACGTGACTGGTCTTGCACACTGCTTCCTAAGGTGCTTTATGATACAGACTAGGTGAAACTCTTCAAGCAGAGCAGCTCTGGCTGAATTGTCTCATCACAGAGCATCGTTCCAATGCCATAAAGCCCCTCACAGCAAGCTCATGGGAGTAAACCCATTCAACCCCATCTGATCTACAGTCCCGACTGACCTGATCACCTCACTAAGGAGCAAGGGTGTGCAAGAAGTACAGCTAATTTAAGTGATGCCTCTTTTAAATAAAATCACTTACTTCAACAACTTCATGTCCTAAATAATAAGCTCTCAAAAGTTATGTTTTCAGCAGGTTTGTGGTGAGAGGTGTGGGTAGGGCTCAAGGCAGGAACAGCAAGATGTTTTTCATGCTATTGAGGATAAATTTGAGCCATCATCCTGGAGATTAAAAAGTGTATGTTTTTGAGGTATCATGTCTCTATATGCTGTAGGGGAATATATGTGTATATATACTCTTGGACAGTCTGCCATCCTAGATATGTATGGAAAACCATATATAAACACACATATATATGCATACATACATGCACATATGTGTGTGTATATGCATATATATATACACACACATACATGTATGTGTATATATATGAAAAAAATGAAGTATATCTATCTTTCTCTAAAAAATCATAAGGACTTTTCTAGGGATATAATTCCTCTGGTACTAGCTTGCCTGGCTGTTGTACTCTTTTCTTTTGCCTTCCTCTACCTACAAACTAAATGAAGTCAGTTCTAAGAAAGCTTTTCTTTCAAATTCCAGAAGCGTGGAAGCATTTATAAATCCAGCTATCTAAATGCAGGTGGTTCAATGATGGCATAGGCAAATGGCACAGCTGTTAAATGTTTCCTAGGTGAAGGGCTTTAAATGGGATTTAGGGGGTCCAGAGACCTTCTCCTACCACGTGCACACAGCGAGTTTTACCCTCCATGATTGATGCATTGTATAGTCTTGGACTTAAAGTGTTATGTCAGGAAGGTGAATACTGGTAGGTGCTGCAGTTTGCATTATCTGCAGCACTTTTCCAAATGTACTGTAGGAGGTTTTTGTTTTTTTTTTTTTATTTGCAAGAAAAACGAACAGAAGGGTTACTTAACAGAAAGGGTTACTTTGGAAATAATTATTTACTTTTTCTGATTCTGCAGTGCAGTATCAGCCCTGACTGGGAGCCACTGTCTGCATTATCACCTGCTTGTCAGATGTGTCAGTCATTTTGCAAGAGACAATGTTTTTTCTGAAAACTAAATTTCTGATTCTGCACCTACTTGCAGGAAAGATAATTGTGCTCTGTTAAGATTGTATTAATGGCATTTACTGGTTGTGTGCTTGACATTTCGGAAAGTTTGTTCAAAGAATGAAATGCAGTTACCCTTGAGGCCACACATATCAATACTGAGGTATCTTCTCTTGGATTGGAGCACTGTCCATTTGTTAAACTCTCTTGTGAATGAGTGCTTCTGTACAGGACATCCAGTATAAACTACCAACCTAACAACTGGCATTCTTCCTAAAATAGAGGGGGCAAAAAGCAGATACACATATTCAAGTATGGAAAGCAGCATAGGGCCACAATATTTTGATCACTCAAGGAAGTTTGTGTTTCCTAGGAAACCTTGTCTGTTTGGTTTTGTATACAGTGTCATGCTGACTCTGCAGCCAGGTGCTCAGTGCCTTTTGCAAACCTATGAATTAACTAGTTATATTCAGACATTTTAAAATAAAGCCAGAATATAATATTCTGATGAATCTTTGTGTCTTATTCTTAGCCCTTCTTTTCTGGTATTTGTCCTCTGAAACTCCATTAATAGGATTTGGACAAGTTTGGGTAAAAGCAAATAAAAAGCATTAGAAATGAAGTGTGTGCATGTTTTGACTGAAGAGCTGGAATCTTAAATTAAAAATTATACATTGTAATGCACAGATTTCACATGTATGATCTGTAACATCATTTCTCTTTCATGCGCCAGAGTTTTTCTGGTGTTTTTTGGCATCTTTTGCCCATTGCCTTTGAGTGATCAACAAGTGTGATGTATATTCAAGCTACCTTCTTTTAAAAGGAAATGCAGTCTCTGATTTGGTTTTTGCATGTGTGTGTACACCCACAGGCATATATGTAAAAACTCCTTTTTGTTTCTTTAGAAATCAAAAAGTCTCTGCAAGAAGGTTTCTTTTAATGTTACTATTGATGTGCAACCACAAGTGAGCAACTTCCTCAGGAACTGGTGCTCGGTGCTTAAATAAGGTAGAAATGTTGCATGAACCTGGGCTCCAAGGACAGGGTGTTTGATTTTAATGAGGCTTATTGAAATCTGGCCAAATGAGCATCTGTTCCTATTGTTTGTTCCATATTTTGTAAGCCAGTATCTTCAGGCAGATAATGGTGTTGGTGTGTGCTTCATCCTCAATTAGAGAGGGACATAGTTAAAAGTCCCCTGGCATCTGGTATGTCACTAGGATTCTTTTGATGCTCCTGGGTGTGCAAACAAGTTTCTGTTCTGTTCTGTACCCAGGAAATCTTTCTGTGGTGACCTTCACACTTTTTATTTGAGGTGTGGTAAAGGATGCTCTGGTGTTTCTCCAGTCTGCTTGGCTGAGTCTTTGCTTGGGTGGATTATATACAGTCCTGTTTTCAAGCAGAGGTCTTACCTTTTCACCCTTTCATTATGTGAGCTGTGTTAGGTCTCAGTTTTGCAGTTTGCTTTGAGTCTGTTAGATTTTGCATTTCCCTGGATCCTGGAAATAGCCTTTTGGTTCCAAGTGCCCTTTTCGTTCCCAACAAGAGATCGGTGTATAACTGATCTCAGAGTCCTACAGTAAATACTCATTTCCTTCATTAGATAGGTTTTACTGTTTATTAACTCTTGCATTTGGTTCCAGTTCATCTTTATCTCCTGTACAAAGGATCATTTTCAGTTTCATTTTGCACATTGAATTCTTTCCTACTTGTGCCCGAGACAGGCACCCTGTGTCATCTCTGCGAGAGACAGCACTGATGAAACACCTTCAAAAATGGCATCCAGCATCCCCAGGTTTCTACTTGGTTCTGAATTCAGCAGCAGGAGTTGAGAGAGGTTCTCTACCTCGATCTAAGTAAAATTGGAAGAAGAAAAATAGAGTTATGCACACCACCCTTGAAAAAATCAGACTTCTGTTTCAGGCCACTGCTTGCTACTCACCTGTGATAATTGGTCTTGCTTTATAAGATCCTGGCAAACTAGGGGACTTCCCAGGGTCTTTTAAGCATTTTCCATCTTTTAGGGAATCTTTGCTCTTCATCCTATTTCTAAAGGTGGGACGGAGCTCTGTTGTGCTCAGTTCTGGAAACACAGGCCTTGGCACTTCCAGTGTGCTATATGAAATGTCCTTTCAAAGATGCATTTTGTTATTTAGCTGTAGCTACACATTTTACATTCAGGGGTGATTCAGCTAAAGCAAGGAGTAGTGGAAGTAGCTGGTAATTAAAATCTTCTTTTCTTTGTCAGTTCTTTCTGCATCACTACTTTCAAATTTTTAGAACAAACATAGTCTGCCCAATAATAACATTAAGTCTGGAATTTTTATGTGAATTTAAAGGAGAAGCCACGGGCACTCTTTAATAAAGAAGCATTTAGGGTTCCAGGCTGGATGTTCCAATTGGCAGTAGGACAAATTGATCTGAAGAGTGTCCCTCTTGTGCTCTCAAGTCCCTTTATGTCACAGATTGATGGCTCTTTTTTTTTCCAGAGAGTGTGTCTGCATTTACTTTGCATGAATAGCACAACCAGCTCAGAGTTCTGCTGTGATATGCCATTGAGTCAGTATATCTTCAGATAATGCATAGTTTTCTAGTACTTTTGAAGCCTTTCCAGTCACTAAGATTGAAATTAGAACAATTTAATCATGAACAAATATTATTTGACTAGCAACATTCTGTTTCCTCATATTCTACTGTTTTAATAAGAAAGTATATTCGCTTAATTTTTAGTATTAAGCTTCTGTGAAATGATGCAGAGGGACTGTCAGTGGACATGCTTCCAGCCCCAAATCCCTCAGTAAAGTATCCTCCAGTGTGTCTTGGATATACCTTTCTCTGGGAGGGACAGCAGTTTTTGAGGTTGTTGCAAACTGGATAAACACTGCCTCAGCCACTGGCTGATAGAGATGTAAGGAGGTCATTTTAGCTTTCTGTTGGAGGTATTCTCTCTGTAATAAGAGGGCTGTGTGAATGGTTGGCATTGCAGGGACATTGCTGGGAGTACTTAACATGCAAAAGGTGCTTGGAAAGTGAATTCTCAGACAGCAAAAGTAGAAAATGGCATCGGATGTTTATCTAAAAGCTTTGACCTAATGATGATCTTCCTTTCACAAATATGACTACTTTTATCTTCACTGCTAGTTCATCTATCTTTTTTTAGGTCAAGACAATCTTTATGCTTTAGCTTTGTCTTGGTCTAATAACCTCTTTGAAAATGATGGAGACAGAAATGTGATATTCTTGCTCCCCCACTCCACCCCACCATACACATTCTCCAGATTTTGATAGACTTGTTTTATTTATTTCCAAAATTATATCCGCAGGAAACAAGCTGTTTAAATTCAGATTATGCTGAAGCAAAATGGTCCTGGTATGAGAAGCAACGTGCTGTTTTATGAGCGCAGAGTCCCTTTTCTCATAACTGATTGATAGTAAATATTTTCCTGAAGAATTATTGCCAACCCCGAACAGTGCAACTGTTTCACTTTTTTTTTTCTGTGCTACTTGCTGTACCAGCCATTGTCTGTAATTAAGATCTACAATTCACAATGCAGACGTTTGCACTTCCTCTGGGTCTGAGCTATTTATAAGGCATTTCAGCTGTTCAGAGTTTCTTTTGAGTGTTAAACTATGTGTAAACAGGCTTCTTTAGTCGTCAGTTATGCAAACATTGTGGAGTGGTTGTCATTTCTGCTTCTCTTACCACCCAAAATGACTTCACATGTCATTGAAACCACAAATTAAAAAAGAACTACACTGGGGGTTTTTTTTAAATGCAACAGAGACTTTGAAGAAATAGCAATATAAAAGCTAACTCATACATTGCTTTGTAGCTGAGGATCTCTTAAGCATATTATGGAGATCAGTTCTCCCAGCTCTGCAGTAAGGATGGTCAGGCACGGGATAGGCAAAATCTTGATATGAAGAATAATTTTCAAAGTTTGGTTAACTTAGATGGAGATGTTCCTACTTTTTGGACCCCATGGTTTGGAATCTTGATAAAGCTAATTGCATTACATTTCAGATTGAGTTCAGTAAATACTGGAAGGCCACCCCAGATGTTAGAAACTCCATCTCATGTTTGAGTGGTTTCAAGGAAGAGTTTTCTTGTGGTGATGACAATCAAGCTGGAGCAGGTTGCTTGTGGAGGCTCTGCAGCCTCCATCCTTGGAGGCTTTCAAGACCAGGCTAAATGAATCTGTGAGGTACCTGATCTGACCTCATAATGCACCCTGCTTTGAGGAGGAGGCTGAGCTAGAGGACTCCAGGCGTCTCTTCTAAATGGAATCATCCTGGAATCAACTCAGTGTACAGACAGTGAAGATGTAATAGAAGTCTTTTAAAATTTAGAACTTGACCTGGCATCCTTAGTCAGAATTCCCCTGAGACTCTATTACGTGTATTATCACATGCTATAGTTCTTGCTTTGTGTTTGCTGGTTTGGTGATGGATACTTTGCATAAAGAATTGCAGCCTTGAGGTCTTCATTCAAGATCCATCACATTAAGCTGGTAAGGAGTGTTACCAGGAAAAGTGTTACAACCACACTGGACTTGCATTTACAAAGTACTTTAGGATCCTTTGTGCTGAAAATGTGAAACAGTTTGGAATCCAAGTCATCGGTGGCTTAGGTGATAAATAGTGGCAGACATGAAGAGAAGCATTGCTTTTTAAGTAGTCACCTGCAGTGCTGGCACCTTCAGATGGTACAGAATACATGACATTAGATGTATTTTTAGTAGTTTTCAAATACAAGAATTGAAAAAGTTGTTTGAAAATATGTCCAATTCTTGTGCTAAAGCTCGTGGTATGAAATGCTGTAATAACAGTTTCCTAGTGTGGCCCGCTGCAGGGAAGCCTCTGATGTGGCCAAGTACCACATTTCAGAAGGCAGAGTGAGTTCTGAGTTCAGCCTAGCAAGAAAGCCCCCAAAAATGAGGCTGTTTTTGTAGCCTGATGGGGGTTAACGTGGGGTGGGCTCCAGCATCTTTGCTGTTGGGAGCGGGCAGGGGAGGGGAGGGAGTGAGGAGCGGGTTCATCGTGAGGCGCGCACTGCAGCACTGCCCAGTGGTGCATGCCGGATCACCCGCACGCAGAGATCACATGGCTCCTCCAAAAGTCAAACGATCAATTCGCCTCGTTTTGGCTCTGTACTTAATGCACAAACAGTGCGATCTGCAGGGCTGTAATTGCATTGTTAGGGCCAAGGAACAAGCCTGTGCCTTTTCAGCAGACAGCTGGCAGGGAAAGAGGCATGTTGTTAGGAAAGAGAGAGGCAAGGCAAATAAAATTACTGCTAACGCTCAGAGATCGGCAGGAGTCCTACTTGCCTAATCTTACCGGTGGGAGCAAGCGGCTGTTGTAATCCAATTATAGCAGCATAAGCAATTTGTTAGACACTCCGCATAATGTAACAATTTCCCAATAAACTCTGACTTGTAATAACGTCGGCAAGAGCCCACATAAATCTGCCCGAATGGTGGGGGCTGGAGTGTTCGGCTGGGGGCTTGTAATTTGTGCCATCAGCACGTTTTGTGGAGTGTGGTGTGGTGCAGTCTTTCAGTGCAGGAATTTTAAGGGGAAAAGCATGCCACGCCCCTCCAAGAGAACACCATTAGCAAGGGTCGGAAGAGATACCAAACAAAGCTAGGAGGTGGCTTTTCTGGGAAGGGAGGACCCAAATGCACCCCAAATGCAAGGCTCTAGCTGATGAGGATTTAAGAATATTAAAAAGCAGTAATGAAAATTGTAGCATTTTTAATTACCTCAGGGGGAGGAGGGGGAACTAAAATTACATCTGGTTTGGAGGGGGAGGGAGGAGAATACCCTTCTTTATATTTAAGCCATTTAAATATTAAAAAAAGAAGCTCAAGTCTTGAAAAGAATGCTCTGTGCTTACAAGACAGAGAAACCACAGATCCAGGTCCCAAGCAATTCATAATCTACAAAGGAAAAAAAAATAAACCTTTTCTACTATCCAGTTACTCTCCCGTTGTCTTTCTTGCAGCTCCTAGCTGGCTTCATGCATATTGGCACAGCATCTTGATGATGCATCTGAGAGATAAAACGTAGGTCTAGAACCATTCACTTTGAGCGTACCCCAGTGAATTTAACTTTTTTGGCACAATGATGAATGTCCCCTCTGGTTCATGCAGATCTACACAAAGAACTAATCTAATTTAGATATTATTTAAAAGTAAAATCAGTCTGCTGTGCTCTGCCTGTCACTCTTGGAGTACATTGCCAGTTAGAGCATCATAGACACCAGTTAAGGGTTTATGTTTAGCAAGATTTAAGATATCATGTTTCTGTTAATCCCATTATTTAGCATTTCCCTTTGCTAAGATGCAGATAGGCAGCAAACAAAATAATGCAGGTCCCTTTATATACAACATAGAGACAGTCAGAGCTCCAGAATTTTCAGCATTTTCTGTGGTGTAAAAATGCCTGACTTCATACTACTAACAATACTTTATTCATTTCTTAGCTCTGTGATCCTGTGAGGCTTTAGTGTGGAGTGACATTTCAGATCCTGTTCCCAAGCTGAGGCAACATAACGCCTTTACATAGGGTAAAAAATAGTTCCCAGCCATACAAAACAGTTTCTCTTATTTGGACCTTCTGCTCTCAGACCCTGTGTTTTGATGCTGGGCTATGCACGTTCTTTTGCTTAGCCAAAAAAAATACCCATCAGAAAACCAAACCACTAACCTTGTACGTACAGCTCATGCAGTCATGCCTGTACCATGTCTGCCTTTATGGTAGTACTGTATTTTGTGTGATTATGGGGTGTATTTACATACTCATCTACCATACTAGCGCTGAGATGATTTTTATTTAAACTGTAGAAGAGTAGCTGAGATGTGCACGCAGGCTGCCGTGTGGATAATGCTGCATATTTTGCCCTTCTTTATGTGGAAGTCAAGCTTCCATTGTTCTTAATCTGTTGTCTGCCACCGTAACAGAAAAACGGGCTGAGACAGCAAGCATTTCCAAAAGTATCCTAATAAATATTTTCTTGCTACATAAGTGCACCTTAAAAAGTGTGTTTAAAGAGGACAGGTATTATCTTAGTTTACCGAAGCTGAATCAATAAACTGCAGTGCTTCTAATAAAGCCACTCAGTGTCTGGGTTTAACTAATGGCTGATTTTCATGGCTTTGACAGTGAGCTGTGTGCGTTATTTTCTCCTGATATTGTAAAAATAATGAGAGCAAATTAGAACAATCAGTTTACCCCGATAGCTGCTGATTGGAGGTGATGGGCAATATGGCAGCGGGTAATCCATCTTCGGGCTCCTGTCACATTAACTTCAGCAGTGTGGAAAAGATCAGGCGGAGCGAGTGGGAATCCTGCCCAATCAGAAAGCTGAAATTAATGAGAAGAGCATTGTTCTGTGATCAACCTTTTAATTAGCAAGAGTGGAGATGGAGGGAGTGATGAAGCTGGCAGCACAGCTGCACAATGTTGGGCATGTTTTCGGTGAGGGGGAGGAAAAACATGGGTTTTAAATTACCCCTTCTGTGCTCCCTGTACACCGGCAGTGTGTCTTCATTCTAACCCCCTTAAAAGATCTTAATAAACAGCCACATCCAGGTTAATATTGCAAACGTGGCTGTTACTAATGAGTAGTTTCGAAGTAGGTCGTTTCGGGGGTCATTTAGGAAAATGTTGATCACTGTTTACAAAAAAAGAGAGAGAGAGACAGGGTTTGGTGTTAAAGTTTCACTGCATCAAGGAAAGAAGAGGAGGGAGATGGATAAAATTAGAGTAAGGGACTGCTTGTTTTAATACTCCTCTCCTTATTTAGAATATGTTTGAAATAAGATTCCTCAGCATATATTTGAAACGACACTCCCCGGTTAAAAATACTGTGTGTGCCATGTGGCTTTCAGCAGCAAAAAAAAGAGGAGACATCAAATACTGGGTTGATTTCCTAACGCTCTTTTTTGTTGTGTTTTTTTTTCCAATGTGTTTTTTTTTTTTGCCAGTATTTTCTCAGTATTTTCTGTTTATTCGCTTAACAACGAGAAATTATAATTAGAAATATTTGACTGCTGTAAGTGCTAAGATTGAATTGATTTTTTTTTCCTGGTTGTTTGAGAAAATCACAGTTTTCTCAAGCACATTCTGAAAACAGACACTGGAATTAATGGCTGTCAGTTCTGAATACTAGTCTTAGGAAAATCTTTATTTTTGTACAGGGAGAAAATGATGTGGGGAAAAAACAATATTATGGAGCAATTTCTGGAAAGGAAAATAAGAAATGTTAGAAAAATAATATTTATGTTTGCAGTGGGAAGACAGCTACTTCTGATTACCACAGTTCCTGTTCTTCCTTCCTTGCTCTCTCTGTTGCTGTTTTCAGGCAATTCTTTTCTCCTTCCCCGTAATTCCCAAAGAATTTGTGGTGGTGTAAGAGTGAGGCTCCATCACTCTGGGTACAATGGCTGTGCTGCTTTCCTTTCATTTTTCCAGTCAGGACACAGGCTCTCTTTACTTGTAGGTATTCCACTTTCTGATGCTGAAAAGCAAATAACTTTCAGTTTGCATGAGAAGGCAAAAGTCAGGGTCCTGCACCCAGCAAGCTGTACAGGCTGTTTGTGTGAGTTGTGAGCTCACACCCACTGGCAACTTCGTGTTGCCTGCTTTAGGTGGGTAGCAATGTGCTGGGGAGGAAAGCTGCTGTGGGTGAGGTTGGCTCCTTTGGGGTTTAGTTCCAGGCACATCTCACCACCTTTGCTTACTGTAGTATTTGGAATGTTCCCAGTTTTGGGATGTAATCTCTTTACGTCTCACCCCTCTTTTAAAAATGAGGGCTTTGTATGAGTTTGGTGGTGTCCGCATAGTTTTTTATAGGCTGACGGACAGTGCATCTCAACAAAGTTAACCTGGTAAATCACAGAGTTTTTGTATCTAACTAGTTGTATTTCTAATATAATAATGAGTGGGGCTTGCAGTTCTGCTTGTAAAGGTTGCCTTTAATATTTTCATTTGTAAGAAACAGTCCCAATTTTTTATAACTTTGTCACTATTTAACCCTTCAAAGTAACATTTTCTTCCAGCATCCCACTCCCTGCAGCCTAAGGCAGAAATAAAATTTGGTGTGTGGGATGAAAAGTATTCACTTAACAAACAGCTGTTCAATATTTTATTTTATTCATATTGCTTGTTTTGTGCCCCAGGCTATATTTATTGCATGCTTTTCAAGTCCTGGTCAGAATATGGAAATACAGAATTCCTCCTGGGGGTTTCTACTGCACTTTCAGTGCTTCACAAACCTTAATTAATCCTTTCAGTGTTTCTTGGGGTGTGTGCTGGACTCACAGAGAGAAGTTCAAAAGTTACTTCAGCAACTGAAATTTAGGGAGGAAATAGTTTATTTATAGTAAGCAATGAGACAGGAGGAATATTAGATTAGAAATTATGACCCCAGATTTTGAGTTATCTTGTGTCTTTGCCGTATTCTGCTCTTCTGTCTCAGTTCTTCCATCTGTAAAAGGGTAATGCTGCTTAACATTTCCTCGTTAGACTTTTGGCAATCTAGAAACATGGTATCAGGAAGCATGTTTTGTATTAAAAAACTACTTTTGTTTATATACACCTAAAGTTGATTTGGGCTCTGCTGTTGTGGCATCTTCTCTCTCACCAGGATCATGTACATTTTTCAAGGGCTATGTTAGACATGCATCGTGGGAAAGATGCACTTAGCACTTAGCAATGGTTGCATTCAAATGGCAGTCAAAGATGATCCTTGTGGGCAAGAGGAAAGTCTAAGAGAATGTGGACAGCTACTAATCCAAACATCCTTCTTGTGGCATAAAACACGAAAAGCTCTCAAAGCCTTTTGTTCTCCTTTGATAAAACTCAAGACCCAGTAAATTATTCCACAGCTGCTTAAATCAGTTTGTCAGTTTCCAAAGAGATTTCCCATATGGGCAGAAACCAAGTGGTAAATTTTTGCCCCAAAGTAATCATACTGCAGGAGAATAACTGGAAAGACATGATGTGTTGCAGAATGCACCTTAAATATGGAGCTTACCACCGTGACTCTGTAATGGGATGTCCCAACATGGGGTATAATATCATAAATACTATAAATATGCCACTTGTGAATTAATAGGCAGCCTTGGGATTGTTAATGTTTATGTATATGTTAAAATAAACATAGAGCCAATATTAATTCTTTTTTAACCTAATAAAATAATTTCATTCTAGCTTCTGGCTGGGTTTTGCAAGTGTGTGTTTTTATCAATGTTGAATTTCTTGGTCGGGTCCGTATTTTAGTTCATCCAATTATCATTTCTTTCTTTCTTTGCACTCTGGGGCTAGCAAACTGTCTACTAGCGGTTGACAGAATATAAGCAACATTTTTTTTTAATTTCTCTTTTTTAAATTTTCTATTAAAACTGTTAAACAGAGTTAAAATTTTCAGACTCAATTTAGCCTGACTTTTGTATGTTGAAAAGTAATAGCAAATTTCATATATCAAAAGCTTCTGTTCTGTATGTTTTTTGTAGCTGTATTAGTAATACTCTTCTTTATACTCTTTTACATATAGTATTACACTTCCACAGAAATCCTTCTTTTCTTAATACAATAGTATTTGTTATAGGTGAAATCTTTAAAATTTGAGATTGAAAATTTTCACTTGATTTTTATCTGTCCATTCTTCCTATAAGCAGTATGAGTTAACATGTGATACATAGTAATTTTATTTCTTGGGTAATGAAACAGTATCTGTTTTATAAGCTGTAAGTACATTAAACTCCTTTCATTAATAACTTCAAAACACTAGGATAGCATTTACTTTAAGAGAAATAGTTGTTTATGTTTACTTATTAAGGGTTTTTTTGTTAGCTAAACAGTTACTTATAAACTGTTCCAGAATATAACTTGTCTTTAAAGAAATTATAAAACCTCAGCAGTAGTAATGAAATTAATGCATATTTTAAAGTAGTTGTTCGTGAAATATATCTTGTAGTTCCCAAGAAGGTGGGGTCAGAGAAATGTGAATTTATACATTGCATAGATAAGTTGTCAGTTGGGAAATGGGAGCAGCACTGTTGAGTCTGGAGTCTCATAACCTACAGGAATGCTTAGTAGAGTAAAGCAGTTCTCATAGGACCAACCTGATGTCTTGTCCTCAGTTTACTTCCAAATATGTAATTACCTTTATTTCTGGGCACTTATTACCATACTAACTTCTTTGGATCAAATACTGTCAGGTGGAATCTCTTCTAATATGAAAAACCAGATCAACATGCTTCAAATCCTGTCCTCAGGTGGAGACACATTTTCTTTCAGAGTTTCCTGATACCGCACTAAAGAACTTTTCATCTTACGTGGGGCCTCAAGTGACTCAACATAAATAGTCTGTGTGGAGGTCAGACACTTGCCTCCCTCCCCTTTCTCCCAAAGTAAATCACTATCAACTGGCAGGACAGGTTTTGATCCTGATGGTTGTAAGAGTTGATTTGGATTCATACTGGGATCCAACTGGCACCTGAGTTTTTGCTCTTTGCAATCCCACAAGCTTTCAGATAGCCACTGCAGTCTATACCCACATAACTGGTCAGTCAAAGGCACAAGATAGGAACAATATTGAAATCAACCATGTAATTTTTCTTCTGATTGTGGAAATAATGGACAATTTGCCCTGGAGAAAATGAAGTTCAGAGTTACAACATCTTGCTGCCCAGCAGATCTCAGCCTGATCTTCCCACTAAGTGACTTGAAGGCAACTCCTCCAGCAAAAGTTCCTCCGTATCAGGTTCTCTAAGGTCGCATGCATTACTCACATCTGGATCTTTATCTGACATCCAGACATCACATGAATGTAGAATTTAAATGTTTGTCCCAGATCCTGTGAGAGTTTACCTGGAAGCAGTGAAGGTATGAAACAAGATATTCTCTGTTCCCATGTAATACACTTATTATAAATGCATCAGACACCACGAGGGATATCCTGTGAAACCAGTGACAAACACAGTGAATATGGCCTCAGGGCCATCTGAGTTACCTGGAGGCAAGATCAAGCGATAAAACCTCACCAGAATAAGTAGCATTCCTGAGTGTCATGTGCAACTCAGCAGTTCAGCACATGGTGGAAAGGTGTAGGTTGTACATCTCATAAATCTCAGGCTCATGCTCACTGGACACATGCCAGATTGAAAATTGACAGCTCTTCCAGTCATCCGTGAGTGAGGAATGAAGCCCCATCTTTGTGTATTAACAAAGTGGAGTCCACAGTCCCATCAATGTTCTCTACTCATTCAAAGTCAGTTTGCTTAGTTAACAATCAGCAAGTTTGCATCTATGCCTTTTCAGGTATGCTCTGAGCTGTGAAGTGATGAATTCCTCTTGCAGAACAAGACGTTACGTTACACGAGAAGGGCTGGAAGGAGAATCCAGGGCACATCAGTCTGACCTCGGTGCTGGGGAAGGTCATGGAACAGATCATCTTCAGTACCATTATGTGGCACATATGTGCCAAACAGGTGATCAGGCCCAGTCAGCATGGGCTTATGAGAGGCAAGTCCTGCTTGTCCAACCTGATCTGTGATAAGGGAAAGCCTGTGAATGCGTCCACCTAGACTACAGTAAAGGCTTTGATGTCAGGTCTGCAGCATTGTCTTGGAGAAACTGGCCAATCCCAAAGAGTGGTGGTGAATGGAGTCAAATGCAGCTGGCTGCCAGTTACCAGTGGCGCTCCCCAGGGCTCAGTACTGGGGCCAGTTCTGTTTAGTGTCTTTACTGACAATATGGACAAGGGGATTGAGTATACCCTCAGTAAATTTACAGATGACACTTAATTGGGTGGAGTGTTGGTCTGCTTGAAGATAGGAAGGCTTTGCAAAGGGATCTGGACAGGCCAGATCAAGGTACCAAGGCCAACTGTATGAGATTCAGGAAAGTGAAGCGCCTGCACTTGGGTGACAACAACCCCACACAGTGCTGCAGGCTCAGCGTGGCTGAAAACTGCCCAGTGGAAAAGGACCTGTGGGTACAGCAGCTGATCAACAGAAGCTCACCATGAGCCAGCAGTAGCCCAGGTAGCCAAAAAGGCCAATGGTATCCTGACTTGTATCAGAAGAGGTATGGCCAGCAGGACCAGGACACTGATTCATCCCCCTGTACTCAGCACTGGTGAGGCTGCACCTTAAACTCCATGTTCAGTTTTGGACCCCACACAAGAAATATACTGAGGTGCTGGAGCTAGTCCAGAGAAGGGCAGTGGAGCTGATAAAGGGTCTGGAGCACAGGTCATATGAGGAGTGGCTGAGGGAGCTGGGAGTGTTTAGCCTGGAGAAAAGGAGGTTCTGGGGAACGTTATTGCTCTCTACAACTGCCTGAGAGGAGCGTGTAGCAAAGCGAGGGTCAGCCTCTTCTCCCAAGTGACAAGCGACAGGACAAGAGGAAATGGCCTCAAGTTGTGCAGGGAAGGTTTAGATTGACCATTTTGAAAACTTTTTTCACTGAAAGGTTTATGGATCATTGGAACAAGCTGCCCAGGGAAGCTGAATCACAGACCTGGAGGTATTCAAAAGGCTTGTATATGTGACACTTAGTTTAGTGGTGGACTTGGCAATGTTAACAGATAGACTTGATGATCTAGGAGATATTTTCCAACCTCCATGATTCCACCTCATGGGACCTTGCAGGTCATTGATTCCAGCCTCTTGTCTTGTATACTTTGTCCCTTTAGTGAACTTAAAAAGTTTCATCTTACAATCATTTAAGGTCAGGTCTGCACTCTTTTTTCCCACTGTTTCCATCAGAAGATTTTTCTAGAACCCAGTTGTTCTAATGACTGGAAATCCCCTGCTAGAGTTTCCAAGCTAGCTTATTCATGAAGAGATTGTACCACTGGTTCTTTGTTTTTCCTTTTGTTATCCACGTACAGTTTTAGAGAGCTGTCATACCCACTTTGTTTTATTAGAACAAATTGAATGGTCCTTTGGGAGTGGTGTGTTTTAAGAAATGGAAAAGATGTTTGAGCATTTGTGGTTGAGGACTTCGTTTTCTAGAAAGAATTTATGTTTATTTTTCCGATCACTCTCTCTTAGGCAAAAGTTGTCATATTATTGCTCTGAACTGTACTTCAGGTATTGACAGTCTTACACACATGTAAATATTTAATCCTTCTGGCTGATGCAGTGACACAGCCGGCGTCCTTCTAAAAGGAAGAGAAAGCTTGGACAAATCACTGCATCCTCCAACTTGTTATTGTCAGGTATCATGGTCCCTTGATTTTCCTGGAATATTGTTCTGCCCTGTGCAGTGCTCAGCAAATACTACTGTTTGGAATAAAGAATCACCAGTAGTCACTGCCACTAATTGGCAGATTTTAAAATTTATAGTTTTCTCGGAGGGAATTTGTAATGGGAAATAACTCATGTTGTGCAGTAAAAGCAACTGTTCCATATTTTCCTTCATGTATATTTAACACAATCTGTAATTTACAAAAATAGATTTGAATTAGTCTGCTTGTGGAAGCTCATACCTAAGATAACTTCAGCAAGTCAGGCAGGCAGTCCCTTGTTGCTTGTAACCGATGGCTTAGTTGAGGCTGCAGCTTGGAGGGAGACAGCAGTAGTCACTGTATACGTTGTTGAACCTTACTGTTGAGGAAAATTTAAAATGAGTAGCAAAGTGGTTGCACTCACAGTCCTGAAAATAGTATTGCAAGTGGCTGCAATTACTTGTTTTACCATAATATTGAAACTAGACAGGCAAGTAGTCCTTACCTGCTCAACTTGTATACCCAGGCTGTTTGAGTCCTGTGCCCAACAGGCAAACTTGCCTTCATGACGCCCTGAATTTCTGAAATACAATAGATCTATCCTAAATATGTGTGCACAGGTTCAGATTTAACTGTCTTCTCATAATATTAGAGTCTGAAAAACTCCTGTTGCTTCTCAACACACAATGAAACCTTTGTAACAGTGATGACAAACTGAGAATTCAGTTAAAACACAACTAAAATATTTCAGCATTGTTTTTTCTGACCTCACTAGTCTCACTTTAAACAACTGCTTTTGTGTTCAGACTAACATTCATTTAGAAGAAAATAAAAGTGAAAACCACTTAACAACTATACTACAAAAAATTAGATGGTTAATTAACTAAGACTTGTAATTTCTCTGCAAAGAAAGCTCCCTCTCTGACAAGTAAACCTTCCTTATAGGTCTTTGATTGTAGGTAATAAAAATGTTCTTAATTAATGCCAATTATGTGCATTTGTTGTTTTTTTTCAAGTCACTGTATTTTGTAAAATTGTGTGAACAACAGAGCTGAATCAGATTGTTCTCCTTCCATGTTGATTTAGATCTGTCAGCCCTATTCTGGATCATAATTTGTAATTCCAAATAGTTCTGAGGTGGTTTGTAAAGGGAGTATTTCAAGTTTTGATTTAGAAGACTGCAGATGATTAGACTTCACAGGCAGTTAATTAGTTGTAAGCCCTGAGTTTTGAAACTGGTTCAGGTCATAAGTGAAGATATGTTTGGGATTCAATTTTTTTATGGAGAGTATCAGCTGAAGTTCCTAGAGAACACATGCATCATAAAAAATCTACAGTTTTTGAAAAATTTTAAATAGTTGGACAGATGTAATTGAAAGTCAGTATCAGATGTCTGAATAGATGAATATTGCTTGATCTCAACTTGTAAAGCCAGAGGGGAGGTATATCTGAAGTACTCTTGGAGAACCTGGTCTTTTGAACCCTAGATTTGGAAAATCTTATTAAGAAATAATCCTCTATACAACATCTTTTAAAAAGAGTTCCAGATTTTGCTTATGATAAATTATATACATCACTATCAGATAATTGTAACTATCCAAAAGCCCGTTGAGTGTATGTGAACTTTGATAGTGAGGTTAGAAATACAGAGTCACTTAGGTTGGAAAGGACCTCAGGAGGTCCAATTTTCTGCTCACAGCAAAGTCAATATTAAATTCATTATTCCCAAGTAAGCTCCATTGCCGGGTACCTGCTTCTCCTGGGTTTTACATCTACAAAACATCTGCCTACAATTTGAGGTCTCAGACTGCACTGAGAAATGAAGCCAGCACGTGCTTTGCTTAAGAAGGGCTACATTTTGCCCTAGCTGTTGCCTGCCTTTATCTCCTAAGATAGCACTAAGGGTCACATCAAGTTACGTAGTCTTGAAGTAACAAAGACACAAAAACAGCTGCAAGCTGTTTTCCTAAAAGGAAGGGAGATATATTGCTGCTAATGTACAGAAGTGATCACAGATATCAGAAGTTTCAGTACTCGGTCATTTATGTGGAGGGGAACTGCTGCTGCTGTCCTCCTGCAGTGTGATCAGCACCACCTTTTACCTATCGCATTCAGACCTAAGCCACAGTTCTGTGGAGGTGGGGGGAGAAGAGATGGGTTGTGGTCTCAGCCCAAGAGACACCCAGCTGAAGGTCAGCAGCCCAACCAGCAGATCCACAACTGCAGAGATCTTGCTTTCACTTGAGATGTCTTTTCACTGCTGCTGGACAGGTCAGATGTCACACTATAATCCTCTCCTGCCACATGAAGGAGTTGAGGGGAGAGAGAAGTTATTGTCAGTGCTTTTCTCCAAGTCCTCTTAAGGGGATGAAAGGAACAGCCTTGGATGCCATCTGTGTTGCAGAAGGAAGGTCTGTGTGTCAGGATTTGGGTGCAGCAACAGGACTGTGTACAGAGTTCGGGCCCAAAATGGCAAGGACAGCTGTCAGATGGGACTGAGGGACAAGGGCAGGCGATGTTGGGAAGTTTTGGTCAGGTGCTTCTGTCATCTACTCGGGTCTGGTTACTTCTAGTCTTTCTTATTCGACTTGTCAGAGGCATAAAAACATAGCTGTGGATAGCCTAGCGCATCCTACTGTATTTCCTCATCTCTGTCACATACAAATATTAAAATCACAAACTTCTAAACCCAGGCAATGTTCTGAAGTCCCCCGGTGGCTACACGTCAGAATTGCTGTGATGAGTAAAGAAACTTACCCAAAGCATATCCTCCCTAGGGCACTTACCTTCGGGATGTGAGTTGTTGCCATGTCTGTATTGATTTTGGAGTGGTGTCTGGGTGTCTCAGTTTGAGAAAACTCAACGTGAAATTTTTTCATAACACCCTCGACTTTTGGTTCTGCTTTGGAAGGAAGGCTGTGGAAACAACTCGTACTGCTGCACTTTTTCCAGCTGGTGAAGTGAGACATGACAGATTTGTTTGCTGACATTTGAGAGGAAGTTTACGCTCATGTGGTGTGGTGTCACTTAGTGACATTGCCTCAATGAGCACCTTTGGTGCAGAGGCTTCATTCCCAGCATTAAGCAGGGCTTTGTCTTTGTGTGAAGTGTGTTGGACACGTCTGTTTAACTGATAGATTTGTGAAGTGGAGTGACTTGCCTATGGCAGCACAGGAAGGGAGTGGGAGAGTTAGGAGTAACACTTGAAAGACTTGGCTCCCATTTCCCTTTCTCATTTTTACATTTGTACTGCCAGCTTTCAGTTTATCAGGAATTAATAAGTAATAACCTATGACTGAAAAGGCCTGACACTCTTTTTGAGATGTGTCTCTGTCTCCAGCATTGTGCAGAACTCAGCAGTGTTGCACCTTTTTAGTTTTACTTAAGCAGCATTACTCAATATTTAATGTGAAATAGAAATGTGTAATTCACAACTGCAGTCAGCTACATTGGGATGTTTGTCAGCCAGAAGGGGATGAGGTAGCAAGACTTTTTTATGCCGTGAAAATTGAAAATTTTCAACAACTTTTTCATTTAGTTTCTTGCTCCATTTCACACTGTACACAAGATGACATGATAATCCTTCAGCTTGTCCTAAATTACATTTTAAAATAGAGATCAGTTAATTACAGCAATTGGAGTATTTTTAATCAGTTATAGAGGAAATTTCTAATGACAGTTGTTTCTCTTGAATTTCAGATAAACTAGTGGATGTGTTCCTAATTATCCATGTGACAAAAGAAATAAATCAAGTAAAAATTACAAACAATACTACCCAAACTGTTTTGAGTGAGATTAGATAGTCACAGCCTACCATCTATGGCTGTTCTGTTTGGAGAGTGCTAGAGGGAGCTCTAACCCCTCGATCGAGGAATAGGCATCTCAGAGTTTGGGCTGTGGTAGGAAACGTTGACTTTTTTTGACGTTTTAATTTTATTTTGTAGCAGAAAGTTGCATATGGTTTTTCCAGGCATGAGCCCGAATTGCTTTTCTAGATGAGAAGATGCAAATAGTATGTTTGCGAGTGTACTATTATTAGATTTAATACAGGCTATTGTGAGCTACCTGAAAATACAGAAAACAAGTGAGAGGTATCACTGAGATGTTTACTGTATAGTGAGTGCTAAAGTCTAATAGTCTTTCCTTTCACAAGGAGAAAAATTCTCACCACAGAAGACCTAATGGTATTTAAAAGAATACATTTTAAAATTTTGGAAGTAGAAGCCACTTTACTCAGCATGTAATAGGTTCTTAGATGTTTAGCCAATTATTATAGTAGAAGTTATAGAAAGTTGGTGGTTAGATAAATTTACAAATGGGATGCATCAGTGCATGAGGATGGGAGAGATTTCTCATATCATAGCTTCACACTGATAACATTCTTGATATGACAGGAAAGTAACTCTCAGAAATGAGATGAAAAAAAGAAAACTTTTTTTAATTTGTGAATTGATGCTATTTTCATTGTTTATTAACCTACTCACTAAAAGGAATAGCAGAATCATGGCTTTGAGTGGAGGAACATTATGTGGAAAATACAGTATGTTGAAGGACCAAGAGAGGCTAGCAGTTCTGTTTTGCAGCCATTTGCTAGGGGATTTATATTGTTTATATGCTACATTCAAACGTGTCCACTTTGAGTCTACTATAGGGAGAAGAATAATGGAAAGCTCCCTCCCTCCTTTAGTTTGAGGTATTTTTCTGAAAGATTATTGGCAGCTGAAGAATGAGCCAAGAAGGAATCCCTAGTGGAACAGTCAGTGACTTGGGCTTCTGTGTTATGCAATTTGAGTGTCAGCTGATAGGGATGGTGTCTGCTCAGCTGTGGAGCTGCACATGCCTTCCTAAAGGCATATTGTTATGGTTAGACCTGGTCACTTGCTGTAGTAGAGGGTACTGGTTTCTGCCTTTCTTCTGTCCTGTGCTTTCACATATCAGCAGCAATTGGCCTAACCCAACTTAATGCAATTTCTGAAGATACAGAATTCATTGTCCTTACCATGTATTTTTGGAGTCTTTTCCTCAGGTCATGAATCTCTTGCCAGGTACTAATGAAAGAATGGACCAACAGAATCTTAAGACAGAAATTCAAAGAAAACTTCAAGATAGGATGGACCCCTGGAGGTCTGCAGTTCAGCTGCCTCTTCAGAGGAGGATTACATCACAGCCAGTTCATTTTGCTTGTAACTTTGTCCACTCATATTTTGAATGTCTTCCTTTTAATGTCAAGAGCTTTGCTTGCTACAGTCTGTTGCTTTTACCTCCCTTTAGGAAGTGGAAGGCGGATGGATAACCCCCAGTCTTCTCCATGCAAAACACATCCCTCTTCCTTAGCAATCCTAGGGATCCTCCACGGGAATCACCCCAGTTTGCCAGGAAGGTAACATTTGACTGGAAGTTTAGCAGAACAGCTCGTCTCAAGAAGATAATGCTCATTAGCTAGAGAGGGTTATTGGACAACCTTGTAGGGGTTATAGGAGGCTACAAGGCAAAATCTCAATATTTTGGGTGCAGACCACTGACCAGCTTTAACTTAGCACTGTACAAGAATGCTTAATGGATTTGTCCTCTTACAGCTGCCTCTGTGGTGGCTGCTAACAGCAGGAGTATTGGTATCAGCCAGTGTGAGTTGCTGAGATGTCCTCTTCTAGATGTGGCTGTAGTGGTGGAAAAGAATACCATGCAGCCTTCGCCTGGCTGCTGCAGGTTGCTGCCCTGCAGGATCTGTCAGCAAAACTGCAAACCTGCTCTCAGTTAAGATGAGGTGTTTTAGAGTAGACAGTTTAAATAGCAGGTCTCTGCTAACAAGCTTATTTTGACTGAAATAGGTTAGGGAGTGCTCGTGTAGCCAACTCCTCCAGCAGATCCAAGGAGTACATTTGCAATGGGAGCAGAGCACATACATGAATCTTGTGCTTCTTCAGAAGGCTGCTGAGTTTTTGGTTGTTACATCTCTCCAGTATGCCTGGAAATACATAGTACTCCTGTAGCTGGGAAATACTATATGATACCCAGTATGTATACTCCTGACTTCCAGTTCTGAATCTCTCACGTTGCCTTGGCCAAGTAGTTTGGTGTGCATGTGCCCTCTTTGTTGTTGGTAACAAAATGCATTTCAAAGGAAAAAAACTCATGGAAAATAATACTGAGTAAGCCATCTTGGAGGGCTTGTTTCTTGGTGTTAAAAGCTTTACATAGGCAGAACCAAGTGGTTTGAAAATCTCAGTAGTGTTACTGAGAGCAGATAATTGGTTTTTACAATTATTCGCTCTCTCTCTTTGTGTTGTTCACAGTGGTATCAGTCTTCACTGTTTCTTCAGCCATGTTTTGAATCACTTGAGTCCATATACCTGTTCCTGGCTGCCTTTCTCTCTCAGTTAAGGGAGCACTTGAAGCAAGAAGGAAATCAACAGTTACACCCATAAAGAGTAACTTCACTCAGGCAGTAGATCATGCTTGAGTGTTTTAAAAACAGAAGCAACTGTTCCAGAAAACTATGAAACTGCTGCTTAGAGCATTGTTTACTTATGTCTCTCCCTGACATAAATGAGCGCTTTGCTGCTACTGGCCATTACCTGATGACTTTAGTACACTGGTTCTCCGAGTCATAATGTGCATATTCCTTCCCTCCATTAACAGTTATAACATGTAATGGTCCCAGCAGTTCAACTCTGGTTCTGGTAGCCATGCCAAGAAAGAAAGCATTTCCTTTGGTGGTTTCCACTGGAAGAGATTTGTTGTTACTGGAGTGTCTGCTTTGAAATTTGTGTATGATCACAGCTAGTAAAAGGTATGCTCTGAGATCTGTCTCTTTAAGAGTGATGGTGCCTGCCCTCCCCCAAAATGTCTAGATATGCATTTGGTCAGGGATCATAGTTTGGGAAAGTAACATATGCCAGTGCTGTGCTGATGCAAGCAGATTTCTCACCAGTGCTTGTTATTTGTAAAGACAACTTGGAGATGAGGAGGAGGAGAGGGACTCCCAATTCACATCCATTGCTGGCATCAAAGAAATTTTATTTTGAAGGTTTTTGTCAACACTTAAAATTTAGGTGGGAGACCTGTATCAAAGGAAAGTTTACAGTAAGAGCTATGAGATTCCAGACAGTTAAACTTTATTAGCCTGTCCGAAACATTAAGTATTAGCTTAAAAGAATAGTTTTTTAATCTCCTCTCCCTGTTGCTGTTTACTGTGTAGCAGTGTGGGAGGGGATCATCTTATCCAGCAAGGTATTATTGCTGCTCTTTGTATAGCCTGGGTGCGAGTGCTGATGGCTCAGTCCTGTCTGCCCAGTCCCTAGAGAGACTCCCCAAGTTACTTCTCTGGTGTCTGCAGCTTTTCCTGGCCTTTTCCCTTTCTTCTGTATCTGAGGTAATATCCTCAGCCAGGTGCCCTCCAGGCTGACACCATATCATAGCTACTTAGATGGTGCCTCTGAAAACTATTGCCCTCCCAGGATTTCAGAAAGTGCAGCAGGTTGGGCTGCTGTGTCCAGCGTAATTCCCGTGATCTTTCATCTAGATGTATCCTTTCTTACAAAGCTTTTCTGCAGTGTGATTAGAAAACAGATGTGGACAAGCAGCCTAAAGCTTCAGAGAAGCAAAATTGCTAGTTCCTTGGGTGCTGTTAATTTCAGTATGTATGTTTTGAATTTTTTCTTCAAAATAAACAGTAGAGATGCTGTGGTTTCTTTCATGGTGCTTTCTTTTTGACTCTCAGATGTGATTGATGATCATCTACTTCTGGGTTATGTTCGTTTTTCAGAATGTTTCAGTGAGCTTTGCAGCGTGGAAAGTAATTCAGTACTGAGCGAGTAAGTCCATATATGAGCTAAACCCATGGTTAACCTCACAGAGGCTGTTATGTGAGATGGAGGCAGGCAGAAATGGGTAGATTCTAAACTGAGCTTTTAAAATAAAAGTAAATGGAGTGAGTTGTTTAATGACCTAGCATTGTAGCCTTGCTGTCAACTCAAACACTGGAAAAGCAGGTTCATCCTCCAAAGGAGAAAAATGAGGAGCTGGCTGCCCTGCTCATGTCTCTCAGGTGCTATGGCTCATGAGATCGTGTTTTTTATGGTGAGACAACCCCCTCACCACCCCCCAATTCTCAAAGCAAAGGAGTTCTTTTATAGGAAGCTGCCAGTGAGGGGCTGCAAAGGAACTTCTCTTTGCTTAGCCTTGGCAGTCTGGGAATCAATTCTGCAGCATTTGGTAATTGCAAGACTAAAAAAGAAGAAGCCAGCCATAGAAATTGAACCTGTATCCTCTTAATTATGGTGTTACTGCCTTTAGGCCATGCAAAAAAACCCCTTTGAACTGGATTCTCAAATCTCTGCCTTTAGCATGGAAGGCTGGCATACCTCAGCTCCATTTCACCATTTTTCTTACATTGCTGTGGTTACATTGTTGTGGCATTGAGTGGCTACTTCATTGTGGGCAGTAGCAAGCAATTCCATGGCCACACAAATAACTCTGGGAAAGCCAGCTGGGCTAAGGTTCTCTGTCTAGGAGCACCTTTTCAGGCATCAAACCAAATCATCCCGTGGCCATGCTGGTACTTTTTAATCTCTCTGCTTTTCTCACATGCTTCTAACTTGATCCAGAATTTCTGAGCTTTTGCTGCTGCTGAAAATATTTTTGTGTTTGGATTCACAGTTGTGGGCATTTTTAATGTGGTCAGTCTTGAAGAATATTCAGGATATAGAGGCAAGCATGGCTTTTCTTCCATTGTGAAGTTCCTGTTTTTCCTTGCCTTCCTTGGCCCCTGGACATACACCTCCGTGGTTCCTTTCTTTGTCGTTCTATTACTTGGGTTTTTTTCCCCAGTGTCTTTTATCTTGTGAGTAAAGTTTGAACAGTACGCAGAAAGTTAACTGCCTGAAGTCTTTTAAATATAAGTAACACGCACCCAGTAATAAGCTGTCGGTTGTTTTTTTGCTGCCTGCAAAGAAACATAAACACAACGCTCATTTCTGGCAGGTTTTTACTGTCAGAGTTTCTCCTATTATATTTATCTTACAATTTGCCAGGGGGTGAAGTTATTAAGTTTTAGCAGCAGCCATCGATCAAGTTCACAAGTTAACACGATAAAGGCTCTGTGCCGCTCCGATCCGGGAAAATGATGATCCTCACTCGGTAATTAACTAAATGAGAAAGTTAAATCTTACTTGAGAGCTGGGAGAGATGAAAGAGAGGTGTTTGTCAGTTTCTCAGTGGAAATTAGAAGCAGTTTTCTGCAATTCCCTAAGCTGCTGCTCTGTCATATTTTACATAAGCACTGGGAAAACGTCTTGTAATTAGTGCTGTCATGGAGGATTTTTTTTGCTGAAGGATGTTGGAATAATTCATTAGATTATCAAGAAAGGCTTGTGTCCTGAAATGATTAGCACAGTGAAATTTAAACCATTAACGATAACAAGTTTAGAGCTTGCTGCAGTGCAGAGGCACCCGGGGTATGTCTGTGCCTATTTCAATCATTTCTTATAATTAAACATTATGTCCTCTTTTTTCCTCCCCTTCACTGAGACCCATCCAAAATTCGTGTTAAGGTGGCTCTGTCTAGATCAGTGACTTACCACGACGGGCGGTGCAAGCAATTGGAGGTGAAATGCTGCAGTTGCAGAGAAGCACTAAAGGACATTTGTCTGTATCAGAGCCTGTAGTCCCAGTGACTCCAGGAAGGAGGGAAGAAGTCCAGTATGACCTGATGGTACTGGAATGTGGAAGAGAAGACCTTTCCTTTTATCTAGGGAGAAGCTGAAATTTGTAGTCGTGGTCTAAGCTCTCAGTATTTTCAGAGTTTCAGGTGAAGATGTCTTGAAGTTTCAGAAGGTCCCAAACCTTGCTGGGATCATTTAAGCCATTCTTAATATTCTAGGAGGCAGTTTCTCTTTGACTTGAAGAGATGTCTTCTTGCATTAAGAAACACGGAACCTGAATTCATCTAAACTGTGAAAGGTGCCTGGACAAAGTCCTTTGCAATGACTAGAGGATGTAATCTTTTTAAAAAATCATAAAAGTTGTGACCACTCATATTGGTGGGTAAACACTACTGATTGTGCTACAATCAGGGAAGTTTCTTGGGTGGTTTGGTTTTTTTCTGTGCTTTAGGAGGTTCCTTGGTCCCCTGTACTGAACAAAAGCAAAAGTAACCTTGGTTGTCATATATGGGTTACAGCTGTGATTTGCCATAGCTGGTTTGTTTTATATGCAAAGCAGTAGATTTATCCAGTCTTTATTTATCTGTGTTGAAATATAGCACCTTCCTACAGTTGCAAGCCATTATTTAGATTAAAGTCCTTTCATATATTAGTCCTCTTCTACTTCACTGGGCATACAAATGTGCTTTGTGTTAAATGTAGCCATTTGGAGAAATGGTCTTGTAATTATGGGCTGCAGTGGAGCATAGTACGTAGATCCCTGAGCTAGTACCAACCTGAGGCACTCAATCCCCTGGGTTTCCTGGCACAGCATATGAGCTCAGGCTCAGCATTGTCAGAGGACACCTCTGCCATTCCTGCAGATGAGTCATGGTGCCCAGAGCCAGCTTGGGCACCTCTCAGCCCTCACTTACAGGGCTTTGTGAGAAGGAATTGGTAAAGCTTCATCTGTTCCAACTTAGCAGTTTGCTCTGTTATACCCAAATTGCCTCCCAGATGATCAACTACCAGTGCTTATTCTTCTTTGCCAATTTTGGAAGTGAAGCTTACAAAAAATGTGATTGTATACAGCGCACTTGGATGGATATTTACCCTAGCAGTGTGGGTGGCAAGTAGAACAGGTTTCCCTTTTACAGGTGAGACCTGGTTATTGTATCAAGAGGTAAGAGCTGTAGATGATTCAACAATACAGATGGCTTGACGATGTTGTTTTGTTGTTGCTTTTTCTTTCTTTTTTTTTTTTTTTTTTTTTTTTTTTTTTTTTTTTTTTTTTTTTTTTTTTGTAATAAGCCTTTTTCACTGAACTGCCAGTGGATTTTCAGGAATCTTTAAATTCAAATTCCAGAACTTCTATCCTAAACTGTAGTTTGAGTGATTTGAGAGCCCTGTCAGTTTACCTGTCTCCACTCTGCAGAACTGGTGTGTTCATGGCATGTCCTGTCCTCTTGTCCTGTGCTTGCACAAACCATAGGTCCTGCTGGGCACACCTCTGGGCTCACACTCACTCCTTTTGGAGGGAAACCCGAGCAGGGAAGGGTGCAAAACAGGTCTCAAGCTGACATTATAAGAATGCATCTGAAGTATGAACCTAAAAAATGCAGTGTTCTCATGTCCACTAATTTGGCTGTAAACACTGTAAAATACTTTTCTTAGCAGAACCACTTTATAAATCTGGTTTCACTTCCAGAGCTGTTAAAAGTATTGGTCAATGGATTCTTTGATTTACTCATTATTCCTATCCAAGAAGCCCCTGTTGAGGCAGAATGTATTGTTTTGTCCCATCTAAGCCATCTATTTGTACATACATAAGCCATGACTTGTATTTGCAGATGTTGCAACTTCTGTTTGATTCCACAAACCAATGTTTTAGAAGTAACTAAGGAGTTGAAGGCTGCTGGGAGAAGGGTGTTCAGAAGGCAAGGAAAGGCTAGAACGTGGTGCCAAACTGTGAAGGGAGCTGTACCTTTGTGTCCTTTGCACATCAGCTGTATACTGCGCTCAGGTTCAGCATATTAGGCAGAATTCGCAGTCTCTCAAATTAAAAGACAGATATATGCACAGCAAAGAAAACAAGAAATTAAATGAGGTCAAGCCTGTAGGTTACAACATCTCCCCACTGTCTTAATCTGGTATTTTTACTGGGATATCTGTTTTGCAGGCAATTTAACTGCAGCAAAAAATACCAGAATCCCTTAACACAGGTGTTCAGTCCACTCCACTGGTAATCATCTTTTGCCAGGCCCTTAAGTACTGTTGCACTTTGCTAGAAAAAGTCCAGTCTTTCACACACAGGACTTGATTCTCAGTCTCTTTAGTGATTTCTCTTGGCCCAAGAGAGAGTTTTTCTTCCCTGCTGCCCAGTACTGGCTCTGTGACTTGCAGTCAGGGCTGTCCATGTGAGGATTGAATGAAATCATAACTTGCTGTCCTTGACTTGCATGATCTTGCTGGACACAGCCACACAGAGCCACAGACACACATTCACAGGAAGAAGCAGGGGTAAACTTGAAAACTTTGAGCTGCAGAATGGTGCACTGATGGTGTGATCACCATGTTCTGTGTTCTCAAAGAAACTTAAGTCAAACTATAATCCAGAAACAGAAAAAACTGCTTGTTAAAAATCACTGCTGTTCACTGTCTTTTTCTACCAGAGGAAGGTCCAGCTCTCCAGAAATGTTGAAAAGAGTATTTGGGTGCCTTACCTCTAAGAAAATGAGATGTATATAGGGATCAGATAAGTAGATTTTCAAATTATGAAATTTTGCTGTTCCAAAGCCAGGATTTCTGTTGGGATTGGGAGATATTGAAGTTCAGGAGTTATCTGTTCCAAATAAATGAGAAACTTCTGCATTCCAAATCTACTACTGGTAACCAAATTTTGTGGTCTCTAAATAGCCTGCTGTTTTGGCACTTGCTGAAAAAAGGCTTTTTTGTTGTTTTTTTGTTTTCCTGTAAAATTGGTTAATCATTGCCTTTCTTTTAGTTCATTAGATATCTTGATTTAGGGACTTATTTTTTCCCTTAAATTTAATAAGGTCCCCATGCAAGGTTGATGCTTGGAATTATCAACATAGAACAAAAATTTGGCATCCCTACCTCAGTGTTTTATGTTTTCTTATATCTAAGTTTTTTCAATTATTTGATAACTAATGAAGAACCTCTGCATGTATTTTGACAGTAAAAATGATGTAATAATATTGACTGTTTTTATAATGCTGTCTGGTGTTAAACTGTTGAAATGAAAGAGAGAAAATCACGTTTTCAGCAGGAAATAGAAACTATTTGACCAGCATAAGAAAAAATTATTTCCCAGCAAATAGTTAATCTTACTTGGACAAAGGATACCCTTGCAATGCAAAATGTGCACTTTTCTTCCAGTTAAATCATTTAGAACGCAGAATTTATGTCTTACTATCAAGTAGTAAATTGAAATGTCAGTGTTCTGTTTTGTCCCTGAAACTCTTCTTTGAGCTGACTCCTTCTGACAAGATATTAACAGTGCTCAGAAAGTTGAAAATATTTTATTCTGTGAAAGAAGTATTTGCCAAATGTCAGGGTGTATTTTAGCTGGCTTTGCTCTCAAGGTATAATTCAATTTTTTTCATTCATTTCATGCATTCCCTATGAATTTTAGCAGCAATCCATTCTTTAGAAGAAAAAACAAAGTAATTTATACTACAGAGTACAAATGCAGTTTGCTGTTGGTGCATTGAAGTAACTGGTATATGTACATTAGGAATCCAAATGCATTTTACTGTCTACATGTTAAATAAAGTTGTGTTTATGTTAAAGCAGCACCGAAGGTTTCCCATCTGAGCAGAGTCCTTTGTGTCAGCTCTGGCATGAGCTCTGCATTGTCCTGCAGGCTGCGCTCGGGCTGACGGCAGCGGCCGGGATATGTGCTCTCAGACTGCTCTCGTGTGTCTGCCTCCTAAAAGAAATTGTACAACTGCTTGTCTTTCTTCTCATATATGTTGTTTGGGTTGTTCCTCTCCTTCCTGTTACAGACAAAACTTGCCAATGGCACTTCCAGTATGATTGTGCCCAAGCAAAGAAAACTGTCTGCAAGCTATGAGAAGGAGAAGGAGCTCTGTGTCAAGTACTTTGAGCAGTGGTCCGAGTCTGACCAGGTGGAGTTTGTGGAGCACCTCATCTCCCAGATGTGTCACTACCAGCACGGACACATAAACTCATACCTCAAACCCATGTTACAGCGGGACTTCATCACTGCACTGCCAGGTATTTCTGCAGGCAGAGGGAGCTTGCTCCCTGCCTTTCAAAAAGCTATTCCGTTCCACCCTACCCTGCTGGAGAGGTCTCTTGTAGGGTCAGTTTGCAAAACAGATAATAGCTTTTGAATGAAAAGCTCTATAGCAGTATGAAATGTTGTAATATTTTAATTTGTGTTCCTTCTGTGTCAAGGCATGATCTAACACCGTCATGGTTTGCCTAGGAGTAAATGATAGCTCATCTATGTATTGTAAGGGTAGTTATCCCAAGCCACAGGGCAGGTAGTTGTGCTTTTAATGCCCACAACAATGCATGAATAACAAAATTTTTTTTAATTAAAACTACTACTCTTTCTGGTTGCTCAACTGAGGTTTTCCCTTTTCTTATTTAGATATTTATCTCTCTTTCCTACTGAAATAACTTCCTGAAGCCATTGCTTGGATTATGTGTTTATTGCTAATAGAAATTGGAGAGCATAAGAGCAAAAGATGGAAGTGTTCTGTTTTTCACACCTCTGTAGTGCTTTCCATTGAAAATATTATCCCAGCTGTTCTCAGATATGGCATTGGGTGGATCTCACAGAATGCACAGATAAAGAAGTGTACATGCAACTGGCCCTGTCTTATAGATGGGAAAACTAAGGTGGTGGGAGATCAGATATATACTGCAATAGAGTTTCAGAACCAGACAGATGTTCCTGGCTCTTTCACTCATATTTTTTCAGACCATTAGATCACACCTCTGTAGATAGATAGATAGATAGATAGATAGATAGATAGATAGATAGATAGATAGATAGATAGATAGATAGATAGATAG
>VZUI01091377.1:0-12908 GCA_013401135.1 Cettia cetti | reverse complement strand
CCGGATCCCACCCTGCTCCTGCCTGGGGCAGCCTTGGGCAGCCGGATCCCACCCTGCCTCCTGCCTGGGGCAGTCTTGGGGAGCCGGATCCCACCCTGCTCCTGCCTGGGGCAGTCTTGGGGAGCCACCTGAATTGCACCAGAGTTCAGCGTTCAGCCGTGCCGGCAGGTGAGGTGATCGGGGGCAGCGTGCCAGGGGGACACAGGGACGGTGGATTTTTGTTTGTTTTTCTGCCCAGGGCAGGCAGTGGGAGGAGGGGATTTGAAATCCTCAATTAGCACACTTTGACAGCAGCGCAGGGTGTGTGCTGGAATGGAGTGGTTTCTCCCTTATTTTTGTTTTCCCACTTGCTGATGTGCAGCCAAAGCTCTCCATTAGCCCTTTGGCCGTTGACAGGTGTTAGCAAGGGGTGGGATTTTTGGAAAACTCCTGTGCATTTTCCATTTGCTTTGCCTGGTGCACGTGTGCTGTTCCAGAGCTGTGTGCATGCCCTGGTGCCAGAGATCATGCTGTACAATCATTCTCATATGGGCTCATATGAGATCTCTTGTGAGCTAGTCAAGAATTGATGCGTTACTAATTGCTGTAATAGAAAATATTATCCTTTAGAGGATGTTGTTGTTTTATATAACAAGGGGATAATTTACAGTTCCATTGCTTAAATCATGCATTAATAGCTAAGTATAATGAATAAATACATTTGCAAGTACAACATTAATTTGCACAGATTCCAGAAGTCTAGACATTAAGAGGCAGATCATTATTTGATAAGTAATCTGGAATGTCATATGAAATGACATTTATTTTCACATGATGAAATATCCTGAAATGAGATTTCAAGGTCCTTGTCCTTCCTTCCCTGCAATGAAGGGCAGTGTTGTCATCGGCTGCCTCAGAAATGTGTCCAGGCTGCCTGGGAACACAGGCAGGAATCCTCCAGGAGCAAGACAGAGAGCACAGTAGCAAACCTAGGTTTATGCAGATGGAAGTTTTTAATATTATAAAATGTAAAGAGAGAATATAGAGCCAAAAATGGGGGATGTCTGCAGTAGACTGGGAAGCTTCACATCAATGCTAACTGATAGCAGGATGGCTGTGGGGCTGTGAAAAGCATAGGGAGCACCTGAGAAGGTGAGCTGGAAGTATTGGTGATGAAAGGGAGGCATTATTGCTGCTGCCTGGGCACTGGTGAAGCCTCGGCCCAGTGTGAGGATGCAAGCAGAAGCAGCAGCAAATAAACCCAGCAAAGGGGGGGGGTTTGCAGCCTGCTGCTGGCCACATGTGCCCAGTGGCTGTTGCTTGCACCACGGGAGGCTGCAGGAATCTCTGCAGGACTGTGTCCTGTTCTCCAGGGAGTGAGGAGCCCTGCCTGCTGCTGAAGCTGGGGCTGCTGCTGCTGCCCAGAGTAAGAGGCCCTGCAAACAAGGCACCTGTGCTTCAGTTGCTGATATTGAATAATCTTGGGCTACTGGTGCCCTTTTGCAGGCCCATATCTTTATTGGAGGCTGTTAAAGCCAAACCTCCCAACAGCAATAACATGACTACAAAGCATTTCTAAGAATAAAGTACGTGGGAATAAGGGAGATACTGAGATCCCAGCCAATTTCAGTACAATACAAGTCTGAAGTACCTTATAAAGTTAACAAGTCAAATTTAAATGTATACAAGGCTCAGGAGCATACAGGAAACAGGATCAGCCAAACCTTCAAAGGCCCATCATTGTCTTTCAAAAAGTCCACTGAAAGGCTCATGCCATAAAAAAAGGTGTATTCACATGGCTGATACAGTGATAAACCTGGTGGAGAAACGCCAGCAAGCCAGAGTGGGCAGGGATGCTCCCTGCAGGGATGCTATGGTGGCCCAGCCCCTTGTTACAGAGTGCTTTGCCCTGCTCTCTCTGTGGCTGCACCACAATAAAAGAGGGTTCTTCTGGTGTAAATCTGGGGAGTGTTTGGCAGGTGACTGGCTCCAAGACAAGCAACCCTTGCCCCTGGCTTTATGACAGGTCATCCAGCCTCTGCAATCTTGCTGCTGGAGAGGTAAAAAAATAGCTCTCCTGCCTTGCCCAGCACTATCTTCATCACACTCCTGAGCAGCACAAGCTGCAGCCAGGAGTGCAGCACATGGTGGTGGCTTCCCTGTCCCCTGTGATATAAACACCCTGGATGCCACAGACACGAGAGGACAAGGAAAGAGCTAGGAGAGACTGCTTGTGCTGCATACCCAGGAGCTTGTCCCTGCTTTCTCAGAGCTGAAAACACCTGTGGATTAGAAGTCCTCTGTAGGCACCTGGAAAACAGTTTGTGAAGTGTTACAACGTGAAAACTATGCCAAAAGGCCCCAAGCCTGCTCCTGTTTAGCTTCCTAGAGTACCAGATTAAGAGCCAAATGTTCTCATGAAATGCCAGAGACCCAGAGCGCTTTCAGCCTGAGTGGTGTTATTGTGGTGAGTTTATAATGTCTGATCTTTCCTTCTCCTGTGTGTTATTTGTGTTTGGCACATTGTATTGTGCCTTCATCATGTGCCATTGTGCTTATACACTTTACCCATCTATTTGAAAGCAAGAACCAGTGCCACAGGACTTACCAACCAGCTATGCTCTCTAGCAGAGCATCCAAGGAAGCTGCATTGCAAACCATACAAAGACTGCAATAAAGGCAGAAAAGTCTCAGGAAAATGCCCTGCTACAAATACATTGGAAAATCAAGGTAAAGGTAATTTCATGGCTTGTTTGTGAGCAGGAAGCAAAACCACCCCGATTTGGTGCCTCTGAAGAGGCTAGCAGAACTGGGATGCATGTTGCAGGGCTTGGCGTGCAGGAATTCATGAACCATAAGGCCTTGTCAAGACTAATTTTTAAATGAAATGCAGTGTCCTAGCAAAACACATGCCTAAGACTTAAACCAAAACCAAAGTACAAAATGTGGTGTTTAAAGGCTGGGTTCCATCTCAAGTGAATAGAAGCCTCATGCATTCATCTGAGATCAGATTTTGGCATGATCTGAAGTTGTGCTCACGGAGGCTGCAATGAGAGCAGACAGAGGAAGACTTCATCTTCTCCTACAATCCTGTAGACAAGATCAGCCTTTCTGCACTTTCCAAGTGAAAAGGTTTCTGACACCGTCTCTATGTACGTAGGCTCCCCAGGTGTGGGATGGAGCATCCCGGAGCTGCTCAGCTGCTTGCTCCTCACTATGTGCAGGCAGCAGTGAGGCCACTTCCACCAGCCTGAAAACCTGGTGCAGACATGCATCTCTCGCCCCTTGCTGCCAACAGTGGGTTTGGAACTGTGAGCTCCCAGTTACACCAGTCCGTAGCAAGTGTCCTGCAGAAGTGCCAGTATTGAGGCTTAACTTTATTAATTGGGGAGAGGAAGAAATAATGTTGGCAAAATATTGTCAAATACTTCAAATTAATGATTAATTCTAGATGGAGTGATACTGTTTGATGTGGTCTTTGCTGGTTTAAACAGGAGAAGGGTGATTCACTCTAAAGGAATTTATAAAAACACAAGTATTTGCTCATGGACAATAAATACTGGGGCAGATAAAAAGGGGGATGAAGTGTTCGGTGTTGTGATAGCAACTCTGCTTGAGAAAACTTTTGACCTTCTCACATCTTAAATCAATGGGCTCCCCCTCCCTCGCTTTCCTCCAGGCCTGCTCTGGAGGCTGAGGGAACGGGGTACATGGGAGCACACCGGGTTTGCCCTGGGCTGTGTTGCTGGCAGGTCCCCCCAGTTTCCCTCTTGTTCCCACGGGGAGGACTGGGCACCCGCTGGTGCCTGCCGAGGGGCACAGGGCAGCATCCGACAGCAGTTTACACAATCTGTGTACACAGCCTAATCTGTCAATTTGCCTGTTGTAAAAGTAAGCATATAAACCTGGTGCTGAAGCTGCTGTGGTTTACAGAGCTGCCCCACCTGGGAAGCTGAGATTTACGCTGTCCACTGGCGAGCGAGGCATCCGTCCCACCCCACCCCATGCCATGCCGCCTCACCCTGTCCCCTGCCGGTGCAGACAGGCAGGTTGCCCAGGAGGGCTGGCTGCAGGCAGCAGAGCCCAGGAGCCGCCCAGGGGGAGCAGCAGCAGAGGTGCCGGCAGTGCTGTGCCTGCCCCACGGCGCCTGAGAGCCATCGGGTGGGTACCTGAGGGAGGGAGCTTGCTATCTACCTTTCCCGTGGGAATACGATGCAGCTGAGATAACCCCCAGACCTCGCTGGGACTCTGCCAGTGTCATTAAAGTGTTGACATCTGCTGATTACCCTGACATGATGCTGGTTTTATTGAGACAAGATTAGCCACTCGCACTTCGAAGGGAGGCTGGGCACACACTGTAACTGCCTGGCCCCTGTCAGGAAAGGCTTCAGAGCCTTTTCCATTCTGGTCTTTTTTCTTTACGAAAATCTAACTGTTTATGCCCTAAAAATAGCAGCATGGGAGTGAGGGCACAAAGCAGGCAGAGCAAAGTCCCTGAGCTGGTATCCAGCCTTGCCGTGTCTGTTGTGGATGAGCCAGCAGTGCAGGGTGGCCCTGGTCACGTCACCTGTCAGTGTGGGGCTGATGGAGCAGAGCTGATATCCACAGAGGGGCTGAGCTCCTGCCTGCAGCCATTCCCGCAGCATCGCCTCGCAGGCTGTCAACGAGCCTTTCATCACAGCCCCTTCTGACATCAGCCTTTCCAAAACACCTGAGCTCCTTGAGGTCCCTGTGCTCATAACACTTGGAAGTGACAGCGGCTTCTGGTTCCAATTAACCCAGGGGCAGTTTGGGGACTATCTGATTGCACTGCAGTGGAGGGGAGAGGAGAAAAAGCCTTTCTGGGAAGCAGCAATTGAGTGTGTGGGTGAAGAACTTCTGAAAAAAGCAGATGGTTTCTCTCTTTCCCTTCTCCTTCTTTTCCCTGTCTTTTTTTTTTTTTTCCTGAATTCCATGAAACAGACAACCCAACAGCACATTTTTCACCATCAAAGCTTTGCTGAAGGGAATTCTCCACTGCTATTTCATTTTTTCCTTATGTTCACAGATTGTAAAGCAAACGGCCTCTGGAGAGCGTGGAGGACAGATCTGTCCCGGGGTGACAGCAGAGGACTGGCCAACATCCTTGGGGCATGACAGGCTCTCCCTGGCAGCTGGCAGCCAGGGGAAGCAAACACGCATCTCTCTTGGGATGCTGGGTGACAAACATGGCACTGCAGCTGGCAGCTGCTAGCACTGGAATCTGGGACACAGGGATTTGCCAAGGTCCATAACCTCTGCCTTGGACACCTGCACAAGGCTAACAACTGTGAGTAGAAGCTGCAAGCAGCAGGGGAAAGCAAGCACCAGTTCCTGGGCTGGCCCCACTAACTAATGCTCTCCTGGGAGGAGATGCACTCACAGGTCAGCAGAGGCAGGTCCCACCTGGAGCCTTCCTCCCACAGCCTTCCCACAGTCACACCACAGCCAGAGATCCCAAATATTATGTCTCTGGGAGAAACAGGGAGGGAGGAAGCTGTAATCCCATGAAATCCCAGCCCACAGTGTGCCAATCCTTTAAATTACTCTCTCTCACATGCAGCATGTTCAATGCCTGTTGAAAGAAAGGTGGTTAAAGGAGGAGATGCAAATGGAAAATAAGCTTGAAGGGCAGATGGGGTCGGAGGGTTCTGGCTTGTTAATCTGAGATCTGTTTTTTTAAGACACCATTTTTAGACCTGGCAAGGCTAGCTGATTGCTGCCTGCTGTGATGCATGGCAGCACTGGCATGCTGTGGGAAGATGCCCTTTGAAAAGGAGGAGTGAGGATTCAGCAAGGAGCTGCAGCACAGGGAGAGACAGGAGCAAGGATGGCAGCCAGTGCATGGAGGGCTGGAGAAGGATACTGGTGGTTCTGTTCTCCTTCTGCCAGTGACTTGGACACAAAAAGGGAGGATTTGCTTGCAAAATGTGTTTCCCTAGCCAGGAAAGTGAGCTGTGGAGGCCGGTATGGGGCCAGGAGGTCCTGCCCAGTCCCCTAGCATTGGTGGGTGGCTGGACAACATGCTTGCTACACATGCATGGCTGAATCAGAGGAAGAAAGCATTAGAAGAGAATGGCAAAACTGCTGGCAAGACAAATGGGACTGAAATGACCACTAGGACCAAGAGGGTCCAGAGCAACTCTGAGCTGGAGCAGTCACAGTCAGAAAATAACCTCGTGGCTCATGGAAACGTGAGCCACACGTCAGAGGGACAAGCCAGCATGGAGTGGCAGGAACAGGCAACCCTTGCACTGTGTCTCCATGGCCTCACTCACCACTGCTCCCACAGCAGCACAAGCCTGCTCCTTGCTGTAAGCTGGGGGAGGACACGCTGGTGAGGAGCAGTCAGCCCCACACATCACTGGGTATATCTTGTGCTTGTCAGCTCTGACATCAGCTCTGTGCCTTGAAGACGTCCTTTGCCTAAGGAAAAGCTGCTTCCAGACCCTGGACAATGAGTGGCAGCGACCCTGGACTAGAACGTTGGTGTGATGCTGCAATTAGCGCAGAGCCTCAGCACTGAGCTGGGCCTGTCCCCACATCCTGGGATTCCAGAGCTGCTGACCCAAACTTGGCAGATTTGGGGTGAAAGCAGGCTGTTTTTGAAGGTGCTTCAACCCCACTCCCTACGTGTCATAGGGATGCCAGTGAAAACAGGAATACTTCTCACTTTCTCCCTACTGCACCCCAGGAACCCACCCAGCCCCGCACGGAACCGTGGGGTCCGTGGGAAGAGGCCAGGCATGGGGCTCGCTGGCAGCCCGGCAGAGCCCGGCGGGGCAGGAGCCAGCCCAGCCGGAGAGCTGCTGCTTTTCACACCCCGTCAGGCTGATGAGAGCCCCGCTCCCTCGGCGCCCAGCGCCTGCAAGGGTCAATTACAGCGATTACTTCAAGGAGTCAAACCGGCTGCCGGCAGCGCTGGGGAAAATCTTTGTTTCGCGTTTGGCTTTGTCAAAGGGAAGGAAAGAAGTGCCTGGGCATGCGGCGGGGGGTGAAAGAGCCTCTGCTGTACGAAGGGCAAAAGTCAGAGGGCGGCTGGGCGTTTGCGGGGGAGGAGGCGGCCCCGGGGACAGCTGCCCTGCTCTGCCAGTGCCACCGAGCAGCGCTGGGGCTTGGGCAGCCTCCAGAACACTTGGTCACTCAGGAAGGGCCCATAAACAGCCCAGCGATTGTAGAGAGAGGCAAACCAGTTAGTGATAGAGACAGCCTTTAAAAGTGAATGCGAAACCTTGGCAAGTTAAAAGTAAAGTCACAATAAAAGGAATTTAAAAGACTGTGGAAGAACTTGCAAAAGGTATTAAAACCTGAAAATAAACATATTTGCCTAAATGCCAGGAGCAGGAAACCAGCCAGCAAGCTGGTGCAGGTTGTCAATGACGGAGGCATGAACAGAGCACCCAGGGAAGGCAAAGCCTCAGCAGAAAAGCTGAGTGGTGGCTTGAGAATGCTCAAACAGTGCCTGTCATCCTTCCTGCAGGGCTGTGCCAGGGGCCTGTCCCACAGCAGGGGCCTGCTGGAGTTGTCTTCCTACACAATGAGGGGCTACAAGTGGCCCACATGTGGGATGAGGCAATGCCACCCCAACTGGTGGTACCCAGCTTTCCCTGCCAGCTTAAGGCAGAGGGTGTGGAAGGAAACATGAGCTGCAGCCAGAGGGGCTCAGGGGATCTCATGGGCAATTTGGGAGAACTCATCTATAACAGATCTGGGTCAATGCAGCACTTAGGGGAGACTCCACACCACCTTGCAGGAGGAAGCCATGCTTCATAGATCAGCCAGGTCACCAGGTGTGGGGAGCAGAGCAATGTGCCAGTCATGGAGCAGTGACACTTCTAAAACGTTTTGTTTTTTTTTTTGCCATTGCACTCTCCAAAAGGTCCTGAATGGACTGAAGGGACATTCTTCTTGCATGGAAAAACAACTGGTTAAAAGTCTTAAAGACAGGAAAAGTAAAGCTGGCTGCTGAGAAGGAGCTCACAGTATTAAACTTCAGGCTGGTAAAATGGCACATGAAATTCAGTATTGATAAAGGCAAAGCAACAACAAAACAACTTGTCTGCTGCACAGACAAGCAGCCCTCAATAGCCATGCAAAATGTTGACCCCCTCTTCAGTGATGCTGGGAAAGAGTCAGGACAGCAAGCATGATGTATGATTGGGGAAAGAAGAGAGAACAACTAAATACTTTCTCTTTTGGAATAGTATGTGCCATTTTTTTTTTCTCAGAAAAGATGTAAGGGAAACAAATATGAAGAAAGGCCTTAAGGATGCTTGGGAATAGAGTTTGGAGGCATAGTGAGAAAAAATCAGATGTCATGGTCACACAAGCTTGGAAAAGCTGAAGGAAGGTCATAGGTCCCAGGAGTCAGAGTAGGAAGTGGAGGGAGACCTGGGATCAAACTGGAACAGTGAAATAATTTTGAGAATATATCCAAAATGAGGAGGAAGCCTTTGCCTTCATCAGCACTGCTCAGCTATGAAACCCTCGGACACAGGCTGTAGTGGCAGCCAAAAGCACAAAGTGGAGAAAGCTGCACTCACTGATACCGAGTCTGTCTGAAACAACAACTGCAAGCAGCTGAGACAGAGCTCACCCACATCTGAACTCCTCTGCTCCCTCCAGTACCTGCCACCTTCACAGCAGGGCCTTGGGGCTCCTGGGTTACAGGCTGGCAATTCTTGGCCTGGAAAAAGGGTGAAGGAACCAGGATACCACACCATAAGGCTGAGCTGAGCACACAGAGGCACTTTCTGAGATTCAAAAGGTCAGGCAGGAAGCTGTGCCTTTGGTGCTTTGTTTTCCATGTGCCGCACTGGCTTTGAGCTGCCAGCCAGAAATGCTGCCCTGCCCACCACTGCTGCCTCCACTGTGCAGCACCTTCCCCCCTCCCTGACTTTTATAAGCAAGGACTGACCAAGATTTCCTCTGCCGCGTTGACAAATACCTTGAGTCAGGAAGAAAAAGAAGCTGAACCTGTCTCTGCCTTGCACACTGGCATGATGTCATAGGATCATGCAATCAATGGTTTGGGTTGGAAGCAACCTTGAAGATCATCTAGTTCCAACTCCCCTGCCACCAGCAGGGATGCTACCCGCTAGATCAGGTTGCTCAAAGCCCCATCCAGCCTGACCTTGAACATTTCCAGAGATAGGGAAGTGTTACGAGTGTCTGGACGGCAGCTGCTGGGTGCACAGCCTGGCGCTCCTGCAAGGAGAGGGAGGCACCAGTGCAGCAGGACTCGTCTGTCAGGGCAACACCTGGCCTTTGGCAAGTGAGGTTTTTTGGTGCAAAGCCATTTGCGGCCTATCTGGCTGGCCAGCCCTGCTGTGAGCCTGGAGCAGTGGCAAGAGACCTCAGCATCCTCCACAGCTCCACACCAAAATCCAGCCCTGCCAAGGTCCCTTCTGCCTGTAGCGAGCAGCCTGGCCAGCGCCCGTGCCCGGCACCCTGCCACTGCCCCAGTGCTGCCATCCCGCACGCGAGGGCCGGGGGCAGGCGCTGGCCGCTGGCATCGCTCGCCCTCCGGGGCGCGGGCCCGGGCTGGGATTTGGGGAGATTATGCCGGAGGAATTACAAAGGAGCAGACTTTCCCACAGACGCTTCAATCGCTGCCCTGAGAAAGTGTGTGAGCTGAGGCAGGCCGCCTGCCTCACGGTGCTTTGGGGAGCGCACAGGAACAGCACACACGGTTTTTAATAATTAAGTAACTTTAATTGTCCTGGGAAAGCAGCGCTTGCCTTGGGGCACTCTGCGCAAACTCATAATTAATGTTACCGGGAGAGATTACGGGAAGGAGAACTGAGAAATGATTCACTTTTGCTTTTTAAGCCTCTCCGTGTTAAAGCTGTATTATCCCCTGGTTTAAAGCCTCATTTAGCTGTGAAGAAAGCCAGTGTGCTCAGGGGGGGAGGTGGGGGGAGGCAGGCAAAGCACCCTGACAAATTACAAACAGCCGCGCCAGGCTCCACCAGCAGCCCTGGCGGGATGGGAGCCGGCGGCCAGCACAGCTGGGAGCATCCCGGGTGTGCAGAGCAGCACCGTGGTGGAGAGCCCAGAGGAGTGAAGGATGCTCATCGCCAGCCCAGGCCTGAGGCTGGCATGTGTGTGCAATTCCCACTTGCATCTTCTTGCTTGAGGGCTCCCAATGCAGCTGCCAGCACAGGAGCTGCCAGACAGTGCCAAGGCAAAGACTGGTCTCTCCCAGTACCCCCAGTGCACCAGAGGGCTAAATCCTGGGAAGCCTGAGTGTGGCAAAGCGAGAGCTCCTCCTTGGAGTCAGAGGGTGACAAGCCCTTTGTAAATCTGATTTATTCCAAGTAAATAAAATGGGCATTTAGCACCCTAAACCTGGCTACACTCCTCTGCCACAACCTGCTCCCAGCACTCCAGGGACCAGTGCTTTCCTGTGGGCAGCACGTCACCCGTCTCAGCTGTGCAGCAAGCAAGCCATTCCCCGGGACACATACAGCAAGGACACGCCTCAAGCAAGCTGAGCCCCCCAGAGCTCGCAGCCCTCCTCCCCAGGCAGCTGCCTGCCCCTCTGGGTCTGCTGAGCAGGGGGGATTCATTCAGCTCGGCTCTAATGCTGATGCTGAGTGCCAGCACGGCCCGAGCCCCGCGGGGAGCCCAGTGGACAGGCACTGCCGGTGCTGCACAAAGAGGTGGGCAGTGAGGGAGGGATGCAAATCCGTCCCGGGGTGTGCGGCGCCTGGGACCCGTGGTGCTTGCTGGCGCGTTTCACCCACTTTAAAACCAACAACCTATTGGACTGGAGCGCCTCTTTTCTTTCTTTTTTCCTTTTCTGTTTTTTTTTCCCCTTCCGCCCAAAGCAAATCACTGGACTCACGCAGGACGCAAGGTATTTTACTCTATAGAAATCCTTTTTTCAGGCAACTATGTCAAGAATGTTTTCATACTTTGGGCTGGATGGGAAAAAAAAAAAGGGCTTAATCCCCTGAGATGGTTATTTCTCTGAAAACAGACATGCAAATGCTGGACTTGTCAAACCTTAAAATGTTTTCTTTATTCAGGGAATTACTGCCTGCCTGCTGAGCCCGGGTAATGCTGACAGGCTAAGCCCGGGGCCTTGGCAGCAGAGCATGCAGAGTGTGGGAAAGGGCGGCTGAGGCACGCGCCAGATAAGATCATACAATAAATGATACAGCCCTCCGGAGCACACGGCCACTTTCATATGCAAACAGGCCTCCCTGTACACACACACACACACACACACACACACACACACACACACTCTCTCTCTCTCTCTGCCTGGGCAGGAGGCAGCACCTTGCTGCACGCCCGGGCAGACGCACCTGCACACGCATGCACACGGCTGCAGGGCTGGCAGGATGCAGGGGGAAGCAGGACAGGTTTTGCTGAGCCCAGTGAACATCCCAGGCCCTGGAGGAGGGGAGATCTTCCCACTGACCCATGGGCTGGCCAAGCACGTTCTCTGATTGTCCTGCCTCAGTGGCTGCATTTTGCATTTGGGGCATGGTCGCTTGGAGGCCCTACTGGAGCCCTGTAAGGGAAGGAAAGTCATCATCTAATAATTTGGCTAGTTCTTTCTTCCACCTGTGGGATAAAACCTGGAAACAGGACCCAAATGGCTCAGAAGATGACAAGTACAATCCAAAATTCACAGGACAGTCAGTTGCATTCTTTTAGCTGTCATGTTGTTTTAGACCTAAGTGGCTTTTTGGTGCAAATACTTGGGGCTGGGCAAAGCAGCCAGATATTCTGCCCTCTGACAAGGATTAATTTCTAAAGAGAAGCAAAGATCAGACCCTGCTGATGGTGCCATGCTCCTGCTGCCCATGGAGGCAGCACCAGCCTCCCCCCATGCATCCACAGAGCCCCCATTTGAGCCATTTTTGCTTTCTTTGCAGCATGCAAACCCGATTCAGCTGGGAGACAGGCAGGCAGGAGGCCGGCATGAGCCTCCCTCAAGCGCTAAGTGTGGCACCTGCACATTTATTTTAATGACGTGGTGCCTGGCAATCGGCAGCGGAGAGCCGCCGTCATGGGTCACAGTGCTGGTGGGTCACACAGCCAGCCACAGCTAATGACCCGTGTGCTGGGTGGGAACAATGGCTCTGAGCTACTGAGAGTTCAGCAAAAGCCACCGTGGGAGGGAGCCGCCACAGCAGCAGCAGCATTTGGAGCCAAAACAGGCTCCCTCGGGGAGTCAAGTGCCACCCCAGAGCAGTGCTGGCACCAGCCCAGGCCCCCATGGGCTGGTGATGGCCACAGTCACCCATTCCTGTCCCATCATTGCAGCATGTCCTGCTCTGACACCACCACCCACTGGTGGTGGGTCCTGCTGGGACATGTTTTGCAGGTTGCATTACTAAATTAATCTCAGCACAGCTCCTCCTAACCCGAGCTTAGCTTTTGACATGGTTACAGTTGTATTTTTAGGGCATGCAGGAGCCTGAGTGCGGGGGCAGAAGGCTGCTGAGCACACGAGGGGTGGCAAAATAGGTGGCCAGTGATGGATGGCTGCCCTGTGCTCCTCCAGAGCCCTGCACACCCACAAATCACAGCTCCTCACTCCTCACTGCTCTCAAGGTAGCTGGGGAAGGGGGAGAGCCACGGTGGGGGGGTCCTGGCATCACACTCCCGGCTTAATACGGTGCATTCACACAGATAATCTGTCAAGGAAAAAATGAGCCAACAAGCTATCTATTCTTGTCTGCGCTATTTTCCCATGTCAGAAACAGGCTGGGCTGAAAAATGTAGGTTTCCCCTTTCATCTTGCCTTTCAGAGCCCCTGAACAAGATGCCTTTCTTTGCCAGCACTCGCCGAGGAGATCTTGCCTTGAAGAGCAGAAAAAAGGGCTTTCTTTTTCTTTTTTTTTCCTCTTTTTTTTTTTTTTTTTTTTTTTTTTTTTTTTTTTTTTTTTTTT
>VZUI01091373.1:0-49023 GCA_013401135.1 Cettia cetti | reverse complement strand
AAAAAAAAAAAAAAAAAAAAAAAAAAAAAAAAAAAAAAAAAAAAAAAAAAAAAAGAAAGAAAGAAAGAAAAAGAAACACCTTAAGCAAGGGAGCAAATGTCATGTACTGTGTTTAGGTGTAAGTGTTAAAAAGTCACCCAGGTAGAAGAGGCTTCTTTCTCCTCTTGATCTACAAAAATGAATGTAAACATTCCAGCTGCAGGCTCTCTGAGTTAGGGTAGCAACTGGTTAGACCTTCTCAAATAAAAAGATGCTGAAGCATGCTGTCTTACAGTTATTCCATCCTGACCTTGAGTGATCCAAAGAAATACTTTTATTAAAAATTCAAGTGTCAGTTTTTTTGTTTAGCTTCTTTATTGGAACTTTTAAACTTAAGGCTCATGGCAGTGCCTTTGAGATGCTTTTGATTTACCTGTTAGTAAAATCTCAATCCCATTCTGACTACACATTTTCCAGATTAGTCTTAAGTTTATTGGGTTGATGTATTTTAGTGAAAAGAAGTATGTAGTCCTTTCAAACATATATCAGAGATGATTTTTTATTTGCAGGCTGAGCAGAAAAAGAAAGCATAAACACATTAGTATATTCACTCAGTTTTGTGGGCAGTTCTGGCTGGTGAAGGGTGTGGTAGAAGGTTGGTCCACTCTTCTTGGGGAGAAATGTTGAACTTTGGGATCACCTGAGTTACCTTTCCTCTTCCCAAACATTGTTTAGGTATTTTTTTCATACAATCATGGAATGGTTTGGGTTGGAAGGGACCTTTAAAGATCATCCAGCTCCAACCTTCTGCCATGGCAGGGACACCTTTCACTAGACCAGGTTGCTCAGAGCCTCATCCAGCCTGGCCTTGAACATTTCTAGGGATGTGGTATCTTTAAGTTCTCCGGGCCACCTGTTCCAGGGCCTCACCACTATCACAGGCAATTCCTTCTTAATAGCCAATCTGACCCTGCCCTCTGTCACTTTGATGCCATTTCCCCTTGTGCTGTCACTCCATGCCCTTGCAAAAGTCCCTCTCCACTCTGTTGTATCCTCCTTTGGGAATATTTGCCTATTTTCTGGAGTTCTTGGTTGTTTGTTTTAATTGTAACCAATGGAAGCTTTCTCCTTCTGTTGCCAAGAAGAAAATGTTTACTTTTTACAGTGTTTCCATTTATCTCTTCAGCTCTTGCCTGGGGGTGTGTGTATGTGTATATTCTTTTGCTGATATGAATTATATTTTCTGTCTGGAGATCATAGGTTTTTTGGAAAGTGAAACAAAATGATTAAACTGAAGTCAGCTATATTATTTGAAGCTGCTGTATGTGTTTATCCTCATAGTGCTTAATCCTTGACATTGCCTCAGGCTACTAACCCTGGCTGGTTATTAATTCCTTGAAAATGCCCTGAGCCAACATTGCTGCTGTTATAACTTGTTTGGGGCTGAAATGAAGTTGATGTTTTTCTTAGCTACAGCATCTTCTTGCTGTAATGTCACCGGATCAATTGGTTTCAGCAGTGCTGCAATTTCACCATGGGCCTCGAAAAATTTATTTCTTGTACAGCATCTGTTTAGACTTCTCAAGTTAACATTTAGTCTGCCAGGGATGTAACCTATTTTAATGAAGGGATGTCAGATCTTTTGGAAATAATCTCACTGTACAGATCCTGAGTGGCCTATTATGAAGAAATCCGTGGTTTTCTTTTATGAAACAAAACAAAACCCTTCAGCAGGATTGGAAACTTGGGCCATTACGGTGTGGGAAGAGGACAACTGTGAAATTGGGGTGAAATACAATACAGTTTGAAATGCTATAAACTTCCTTTTGTATACATTTTAGGGATTATTTCATAAACTACTTAAGAAATGTTGGCCTGACATGCATGTGACTGAGATATTCCTCTTCTGAACATGCAGCTGAGCTTCTTCTGGAGTTTAGATTTTTCTGTTTTAATAGAAACCTTCCTATAAAAATCAAAACGCTGTAAAATTACAGATTGGCTTCAGGAACAGCAAAACACCTTGGCAAATTATCTCCTAGCTGTCAGGCCAGTCCGTGCCTCATCAGCTGGCAGGAGCTGAGTCAAAGCCCGTGCAGCACAGACAGTCTGCGCCGCCGGATGCCCGGCTGGGCTTGGGCTGACTCGGCAGGGGTGGGGACACGTCTCAGAGGAAGGATGATCTGAAGGATCACTCTGAAGGATGTCGTGGTGTGTGGCTGCTCTTCTGCACCTGAAACGCTGAGATGTTGAGATGTCCTGGTAAATTGCACAAGCCTGTGGTGCTGTGTGCAAGCCCTGCCTGTGAAGGAGAAGGAGCAGAGTGCATCTGCCAAAACCCCACCTCACTGTGTGTTTGTACATCTACACCTGAATTTTCATGTTGAACAACTCTGTTTCTGAGGGTTCTCTGAGACACACTCTTGTTTTCTTGAATGAGGTAAAACATCTTTTAAAGTAGTAGGATCACTTAAACACCTTCAAAAAATCTCTATCCTTCTCTCCATTTCCCCCACTCTAAAATTTTTTGTTATGATGGAAGTTTTGTCTCCCAAGTTTCTATTTCTGAAATGAGTGACTTAAAAGACTGCTGGAGAAATCACATCCCAAACCACTTCTGCTACCTTCCAGGAAACCTTCCCAGAGGATATCTTGGAAGAAAAATAATTTGATTAAAAAAGAGCAACAGAAGGAGGTCATCCATTACCAATATTTAGCAGTCTGCTCCTCCCTTCTGAGGACAGAGATCCAAAATATAGAATACTTTAAAGGTTCCTGGTATGTCCAGCCTCCAGAGCATCTTCCATCTCTTGTCACAGACCAGGCAGATAAGGCTGTTTCTAATCCTTGTGTGAGGGACAATGCAGAATGTTATTTCAATGCATCTTTGTATCAATCTATAAAGAAGAGTTCAATATTTGAATAGTAAAATGACAACTTTTAGCCCAAAATGTTACATTTATTATGTTTCATTGACCTATTTGCATCACACCAGTGTAAAGCTTCCTCCCTTCTCATGGTGCTAGAAATTATTCAGTTTACATTTAAATGGTAGAGTTAATCATTACAGATAATTAAAGCAAAGCCTGTGTGAAGAATGCTGAAATTCTGTGAATATTAAGGCATGAAATTATTTTATGCAAGATTTCTGTCATAAATATAATATGAAATAATTTCATCCATGCTAAACAACTTCATTAACCATAAACTTGGTGAGATTTCAAGCATCTCACCATTTTCCCTGTGATGACACTTGTGGGAGACAAAGTTAAGAGGATGATGAGCAGAGGCAAGTGGTGGCCCCACGGCTTGGGAGTTCCAAGGCAGCTAGTTTTGAGGCAGTGGTTATAAATTATACTTCTATGTTTGTTTTCAGTGTAATATTTATAATGTTTTTCCGTGATGATATAATAATTTACTGAAGTCAAAATGTGAGATGCATAACTCCCGTGGTATGCAAAGCACTTCAGAAATTAAATGGAGACTTGCAGCTGCCTTTTCTCCAGGGAAGGAAGTGTGTGTCTCCTTTGGGAGCTGCATGAATTTTCCTAAGACCTGAGAAATTACTGTGTTACATGGGAGGGGGGACAAGAAGGGTCAGGGCTGGATCTGTAATACTTCCCAAAACTCCCTTTTGGAGCTGCTTCTGCCACTGCTGTTCTACAGCAGACTTTCTCTTTGGATGATGGTGCTCCCAAAGCAAATGGCACTGGGAAAGCCTGGATCAATGTTGTACAGTCTATAAAAGCAGTGGAGAAGCTTATTTAGAGAAGTGCTGGTTCTCATGCATTAAAAGCTAGGAATTAAATGCTGGAAATGAAAGATGGTAAAGTAGGACAGATTTAATTTCTGTGTTGAGCTTGGTTCTTCTGGCTGCACAGAGAAATCTGTGAAGATTTTGAACACTGAGCTGGATTGGGCTTGGCATCAAGAGTGTCTGGAGGCTGAATCGAGTGAGGCTGGGCTGGTTTCGGCAGAGTTCCCTGCCCCAGACTGAGGTTCCTGAAATGTGCGGCACAGGGAGGGAATTAGCAAAGGGTTAAGAAGCACGAGTGGTTGGTGAGAACAGCTAAAATTTTCGGAGCGCTTCTTGTGTTTTCAGAGCCAAATGTGCAGCGCCGAGGCTGGCGCAGGAGCAGGCAGGCAGGGAGCTCCCAGCAAGCCGACAGCTCATCCCGGCTTCACAACGTGACCGAGTCCCGCCGGCGGCTGGGGCGGGGGCATGCGGTGCCTTAGAGATCTGCTAGTCAGGGGAAAAAAAGCCAGTCCCTTCAGTCCCATCCCCCCCTTATCCTGCACAGCCCCTCTCCGTGCCCTTGCTTCACGCACAGCCCTGGAGGCACAATCTGGTTGTTTCAAGAGGAGTTCTGATCTGGAAAACATCCCCTTTCTTACTCGATGGAGCTGCCAAAGATTATTGAATGCCTGTATCTGCTGACTCCAGTGACAATTTCTAATAAGTTTTCCATCACCAATTTCTATGGTGATGCATGAACAGAAAAGAACACAGCTTGACTTTCAGCTCCGGAGCTATTTTTACAAGGCTGGCTCTTAAAGACAAAAGAAAACATTTTCTTTCTAAACTGAGCATATTTGACACTGAAGGTCAGTCAGAGATAATACGAACAAAACTCTGGTGTTTATGCACTCATTTGCTTATAGAGCAAATTAAACGATTTAATGACCTGATGACTTCCTCTTCCATCATCCCTAAATGAAATATAACCCTCTTCACCCCTTCGTGTGCCTCTCAGCCCATTTAAAGATCTTTTAAGGGGTTTTTTTTGTCCATGAAATCGGCACCTTCCATTACCCTTACCAGGTGCAGCAACTGGAATTCCTGAAATGAGATTCAGAGGCGTTGTGTGACTGCTCCTGCCATTATGCAGATGGTAATTTCTTCCCATGCTAATTATTATCAAACAGCTAAGAGAAAGATTAAAAAGCACTGTGTTCCTCAACCCCTCCCCCCGCTTTTTTTTTATGCCCCCCATTATATTTTCTGGAAAAAAGGAAAAAAATAATCCTGGAAACCAGTTAGGGAAATGCAGAAAATGAGTATCTGCTCAGAGCCTCACGTGAACCTGGCCCTCCTCTGAGGACAGGGAGAGGGAGGGAATGAGGGGGAGAGAGAGGTGTGGATGTTTTTATCAGAAGGTGCTTTTCTCACGGTGTCCAAGATAAAGGGACTGACATTCTTGCAGTGCTCTAATGGGGGTGGAAGAGTAACTGGATCCTGATTTAGGTGGTTCACTAATGTGCCTATTTTTTCCAGTCCACGTAGTTCTGCCTAGCGCCTCAGGCTTCTGGAATGGTGTTTTTATGCCACTTAAGGTCTTAGATTTGTACTTTTCAAACCAAAGAAGATGCAAGGCTTGTAATTTCTTCATACTCACCCTGTTTTTTTGATTTTTTTTTTTTTTTTTTTAATACTAAGTTCAGTCCAACTTACAGTTTTGATTTGGGGGATTTTTTTTGGTTGTTGTTTGGCTCTTTTTTTTCCTATTCTTTTTTTTTTTTTTTTGAATCAGCCTAATTGTGACATTCTGTGATTAATTTTACTTGGATGGAAATGTAGCACATAGTGTATTGAGATCCTGATTTTTTTAATTTTTTTTTTTTTTTTGTCGAGTTTACAGTCTTTTTTCCAATGTGGGCTGTGGTTTCATTACAGTAAGTTCCTGCTTTGGATGCAGAGACTTACGTCAGATTCACCAGCTGCTGCTCTCTCAAAATAGGCAGCATGCCAGTACCAAGGATTAGCTGGGTTACTGTTTGTCCCACCAGTTGTTTTTAAAATCTTTAACTGTGCAGAAACATCCCTGTATGCCATCCATGCAGCTCAGTGCCTGATGCCTTCTGTTCCCACCCTCCTTTTAAATTTTCTTCCCCAGGTCATCTGTTTTGCTTGCATTTTTGGTATTTATTAACTTGATTTGGAAGACACTTTCACCAGTATATTTGTGTTTTCTTATATCTAGCAAGCTTCCATATAAATACCTTTCTTGTCTTAGGTGAAGGCTTTTTTGGGAATGGGTTTCCTCTTTGTATCACAGTGGCTGCAGTATTAGGATACTGTCATTGGAATGCTTATGGCAGGGGTGAGTGACTCTCTTACTGATAACCTTGGAGGGGAGAACAGCAGCAGTAAGCAAGGCTCACCTGAACCACAGTTTACTCCACTTGTGGAACAGTTTTGTCAATAAAATTACCTCCATGCTACAAGAGCCGTGGCCTGGAGACCACAGCTTTGTGCGAGTTCTTCTCAGTCCATCAACTTCACTAATAAAGCTGAACTGAAATCCTAAACTGGTTCCTAAATTAAGCTCAGAGTTGAGCAGCAGGGCTGTATTCCAGTCGAGGCAGCCAGGGATTTGCCTTGCAGGGCTTGCCTGAAGTACCAAGTGTGTGCATTTCCCTGGAGGAGCTGAGGCTGCCAGTGGAGGAACCCAGGGCGGAGCATCCGTGTGCCGGTGTTGGGAGCAGAGATACACCCCTGGTACTGTTGGTGCACAATTTCTGTGCTCCCATGAGAGCCTCTTGGGACTTACCATGGGTTTCTTTCTCCTAAGATGCTTCTGTCGCCTTCAACTCTCCCCCTTGTCCAAGTTAATTGTGACAGTTTTGGAGCAGGCATGTCCTTTAGGGCAAATAGCAGGAAAGTTAGCAAAAGACCATGAACACTTTGATGTATTTGCTGCTGTGCTCCCTGAAAAGATGACAGGTTTTAGCCCAAGTTTAAAATAGAAATCTGAATTGTAGCTGCAGCCCAAGCCAGAGCAGCTAGTCTGGAGATACAGGGGTCTTTGTGCTGGTAGCAAAGGTGAGAGTATTGGGCCAAAACAAATGCAGGAGCTTTGGGGAACCAGGAGCCAAATGAAGAGAGACCACAGGGCTGTTCTCTGCTCCAGGGCAGCTGCTTCCTTCCTTCCATGCTATGGGATTTAATTTCACTAACCACACTAGGTCTATCAGAGTGTGTTTTAAGACCTACAGAAGTTTTATTCTCACAAGGAGGAAGAAGATTTGCAGGTCTGTAAGACAGGTGCTGTGAGCACAGAGGAGAGCTGTGTGGCGGGAGCAAGGGAGTCGCTTGTCTGGGGAAGAAGTGATGGCAGATTTAAGAGGATGTTTTCCCTCTTTGCCTCTAAAACCTTTCAGACAGAAGGTGGTTTTTCACTCTCAAGCCCTGTTGTTGTCCCCCTGCACTCGATTTTGCCAGGTGGGTGACTTGTGATGAGAAGTGTGTGGAGTGTGGCATTGCCTCCCCTTCAGTATCCATCTTTGGCAGGAGCCATCCATGGAAGTGGAAGCAGGAATATTTAGGCTGTTAATGTGTGCTGTGAGTGAGCAAGTATTGAAAAGCTTATGTTCAGAACTCCCCTGGGTGCTGCAGCTTTCATCAGCTCTTCAAAGTGTCTGATGAGAGTGACCCAACTGCTGCTGCACTGCTGCTCTGCCCAAGCCATGTTTCTCTTTAAAGAGCTTGCCTTTTGCCTTGCCTCGCCACACTTGTCCCCAGCAAAGAACTCAGAAACATCAGCAGGTGATATTTTAGGGGAGGACGCTGTGGGATTCATCCATCAGTTGTCTAACAGATGTGTCCTATCCTGAGGACTGTGCATCAGGCCCACTCAAACACACTTCTGCTGGATTAGGATCACCTGAGGAAGCCAAAATGAAACTAATGGGAGAGGAAAAAAATACACCCTAATTCTGGTTTAATTAATTTTTGTACAGTTTTAAAAATGTATATGAGAATTATATCACTTCATTGATATGCACACACACTTTAAGAAGGCCTCATGTAACTCTTTGAACATGCACATGCCAGGCTTGGGATCACAATCGTGGTCCTCGGGTGCAGCCTGGTTCAGGCCACCCTGCACAGGGTTCAGTGCTGTCCCATCAGGGAAGACACCAGATGCTGTCAGTGGTTGGCTGGGCAGCTGAAAGGCTTGAGCATCTTGTTACTGCATCCAAAGATTATTTTTAAACCTCTATTTCTTTTAAATCTCTACCGGGTTTAAGGTATCACCAGCATGTGCTGTGTGTAGGAATTCAAAATAATCCCTTCTCTTTCCCCTGCCTTTCTGTCCCGTCATTTCTGTCTTTGTTTTCCCTCTCCAGGACTACGACATGAACTGAAAAACTTGCTTTCATTAAAAATTTTATGAAATCTTCCCCATGTTTGGAAATGTTCAAGGTCAGGCTGGATGGGGCCCCAAGTAACTTGGCCAGGTGGAAGGTGTCCCTTCCTGTATCAGGAGGGTTGGAACAATCTAAAGATGTTCTTTAGGGTACCATCCAGCCCAAAACATTGCATGTTCCTATGAAACATGGTAGTTGCCAAGATATTGAAGATTAATTAATTGGGGAATTCAGTGGAAAGAACTTGCAGGTATTTTCCAGCTTAAACAATTCTATAATTGTGTGTGTCTGATTTGAATTTTTTTTTAAAAAAGTCTTCTTATTATTACTTTCACAAATAAAAAAGTTAACGTTGGCATGCCTCCACCAAACTCTCTTTGGTGGACTCTCTTGTAGTGCAAAAGCCAAAAAGTCCCATGGTGTTTGGTTTTTTTAACTTCAGCAGTACCTCTGTTCTCATGGTAATGTGCCTGGGTTGCCAGCACTCTGAGTGACAGGAGGAAAAGGTGATGTCTTTGATGCTTTGACAGCTTGGACCTACTTAGCAAGCATCCTACCTAGAAGATATTCTTTCTTTATCAAGTGCCATGTTTCATTTTGTAAATGACATAAAACTGTGTTGGCCCATGTCTCTACCGCTTTCCCTGGAGACAGAAAATACAAAATGGTTCAATTTTCTGGAAGCATTTCATTGTCCCATGCACTGATATTAAAGACTGTATAAATCAGGCCTTTTAATTGTTGGCAAAGTGACATTGCCATGCCACTAAACGATGTTCTTTGTTGAGGGGAGAAAAATATGCTTTCTGACTTTAATGGATTGCCTTAAAAATCAGCTTAACTTAAGGAAGCTAAAAAGAAGACAGTCAAAAATGCTTTGCAGTCCAAGGAGTGAAATTTAATGGTAGCCTGAACTGTGGTAGCTTGAATGTGTTAGTGTTCTGTTCAGGTGCCAGTTAGCAGCATGATTCCAGCAGTATGGTTTCACTGATCCCCAAACCCTGCTTGGATTTGATGTAGCTGTTGTCTGTGGTTGATAAGCCATGCCCTCGATGATTCAGTGAACTGTCATAATGGTCCATCTTGTCTCTGTATCTTTTTATTCCAATTTTCCCATGCCATCTTCTAAGGCCCTGTGAGCACACAGAGGATCAGCAGCAGATTCAGTGGGTAACCAACTGTGGGCTAGGACCTGATCCAGCAAACCATGAACATGGGCCTTTTCACCAGTTTACGTCACTGGTGTGCTGCTAAAGGTGAACATATGCTTTGGTGCTGCAGTGAATCAGCCTGCAAGAACATTCCTGAGTTAACATCAGGGCTGTCTCAGAGAGGAAAAAGGTGTTTTTTTTTCTTAGCAGTGCTGATTCAGTGGTGTACAGAGCTTTTTGGAGACACTACCTGAAAATTATTTTAGGTTTTATTGCAGGAGAAAAAAAAATGTGGCCTATTTCATTGTAGATAAGAAAATCAGACTTTTCATGAAATTTAGGAGGAGGTGCTTGTATCTGACATGGGCAAATGCTGCTTTCTCCTTGGTTGAGGTTTGTCAAATTACTACATCCAAAGCTTAGAGGCCAGTTAGAGAGTTTCCTGCTGTTTGTGGTTGGAGCCATGCTTCTTCTGCAAAGAGATGCAAAACTGTCCAAAATGCTTACCTAGTCCTCATCTGAATAAATTATTTGCTTTCTGCTAGCAATAAAGTTGTATGTGTGAGTTGGTATAGAAAGGATTATTCAAAGCATAAAGATTAAAAATAAATTCCTTCTCCAATGTTTGTAAGCACCCAGACCACACAAACCAAGGTGCCTGTAATGTTTCCACATTGTTACGGGTGGCAGTTTGCAAATATACTAAAACAAGCAAATTACATATTTAAAGTGAAATGCATTGGTTTGACTATTATTTGAAGGTAGTGTAGAAATAGGATGGAGGATGATCCATCACAAGGTTGGCTGTAATGGCTGCAGTCTTTGTCGTTACCAGTTCAATATTGGGAAGCTCTGGAAGCCTAGAAAGGTACAGCTGTTTAGGAAAACCTTATTTTTATCCTGCATGTGAAGTAGTTATGCTGGTGACTTAACTGCTTGAAAATAGTCCAGTTCTTCTTTCAAAACTGAGACTCTTAAGGACCAGATTTCAAGACCAGAAATACTAGCTTACACAAGGGCTCCTTTGCAACTTACAAGAAAGAGAAGCATAAAATGCTATGAAGATACTATTCTGCATATAAAAACAATCTTGAGATCAAGCTTGTATAGTTTATAGTTTGGCTTCCTAGAAGGGTGCGACCTTTGTATTTTAATGAAAAATAGCACTACTATAGTGAGTTAATCTTAAACAGGGGATTTTTTGAAACAGCACTTGAGAAAACCATGGAAAAAGAATCCAGGTGGAGAAGTGGCATTAGATTTTGGATTTCTTTTTGCCATTCAGGTTGAAGATGGCAATTAATGCAGTCATCTTGATTTTTTTTGCATTTAGTCACTCAGCATAAAGCATGAAGCTCCCAATTGAAGCCTGCTGCAGCGGGTGATTGCTTGGTACTGTGCTGAATAAGGCTGTTTCTGAACTGCGACTGCATCTAATCAGCACAGAGTGGGCTGACTTCACACCAGTTATTGAAAGCACATTTTCATAAGTCTTCTCTCCTGATAAATATCCAGCCAGAATTCTCTTATATGTTGTAGTATGCATAGCTATTGAGAAATGTTTAGCGATGCATGTATAATGCCAACCGTACAAATACGGGTTTGTAATATTTCTTAGCATATGTGTTATGAATTCTTGAAGTTATCTCAGTCCTACAGTATATCTGTGCTGAGCAAACCGTGGCTGGGGGCCAAATCCATTTTACAGCTGTCCAAAACAGTCTTGTGACCAATCAATCAAGTTTACACTTATAAAATGCCCATAGTATAAGCACCTAAGGCACTGTGCATAATCCATATGAAAGTAAATACGATATACTATCTCTGAATGGTGAAGTCAGGTGGAATTAGACATGTTCCTCTGAGGTTGTGCTTGATAAAGGAAGCTGGTTCTGTAGGAGGAGATGATTAACACGTGGTACAAATGCACACAACTTGTAAGGCCAGTCGCACTTTTGAGATGTGGATGGAAAATTGATTGCATGTCAGAAGGGAATGAAAGGGTACTGAATAAGAAGGCTTTATAAATGGGACACAGGCTGCTGAGACTTCTGCAAATTGCTGTTTAGCCTTGTGGAGAAGGCTCCTCCCTCACAAACACAACTCTGCATGTACGAGCTTCAATTATTTCTAAAATTTACCTGCTGTTCATAAGAGTGGGCAGCCCCAAGGCTTGCTGGATTTTGCAATAAGAGCATTGCAGATTTGTCAGGTGTGTGCCTGGCAGTATTTTTTTTTTTTTTAAAGAAAAGGAGATTTTTTAAAGAAAAGAAAGATGTCCCGAGTGAGAACCTTACTTAAAAATAAAATGGGGGCAAAACCCCTACAGTACATTGTATCTCTGGATACTGCAGTTTGTTTAAGAACCAACAAGATGAGAAGCTTTACCCTCTTTGATGTTCTGTGCCCTTCCCTGCAAGGATGATCTTGGCTACAGGAGGTGGGACTGAAAGTCAGGTTCATGGGTAGCTCCTGATATCTGCCCTCATGCATGAGCCTGAGCTCCAGGATCTAACCACCCTTCCTTCTTCCCACTTCCCAGGCCTGCCATTTTCCCAGTCCAACAGTCCTACGTGCAGAAGCACTTGTGATCCACCTCCTAGTTTTGGCTTCTGTCTCGTGTCCATACCAGCTGCAGCTAGCATTTGAGCATTCACAAGTTCAGTTTTGCTGCCCCCAATTATCTGCCACCCATTAGCTGTTACAACTTAAGTGACTTTATTTTTTTTTTGCCAACAAGAGCCCAGCACTCAGCTATTAGTAGGCTGCTGGTGCAGCTCCCAGCATCCCGCTGCTCTGTGTGTGTCACAGCAGGAGCAATCCAAAGAAAGCGGCGTTTTTTGAGAAGGGGTGAAATGGTTTAGACAGTGCAGAGTTTATTCTAATACATGAATCCAGTGTTTAAAGGTGCAGGTAGACAAAATTGCTTCCTGTTCTGCTAATCCTTTGCTGGATAATTTACAGCCTTCTGGAACTCCATTTCTAGTCTTTTCAGCTTTTGTTGATAAAGATGCAAAAAAGACAGACACGTACAAAAGGACTGTATATAGCGTATAATTCATTTCGTAGAGCTGGGACATCTAGCTGAATGTGCCATTGATTTACCCTGGCACTAATTCCTAGTGAGTAGCTCATTTTGAAAGTAGCTACAAGTTGGCATATTTGCAGGAGCATTGAATTCTGGCATGCAGTCACTGTTGTATTAAAAACATGATGTGCAGTGAGTCTGGAGAGCCTTTGAAAGTGAGATCTCAATAGAAGCTATGAGTTGTATTGTTACTCTCAGTGCATACAGCGTAAAAACACCCCAAAAAGAGTAAGCTATGCGTGTTACCAACAGTGTGCAGTTTAGGAAATGGATTTTTCTTCCAAAATGTGTCAGTGATGCTGTTTTTATTAAAAAATGGTTCTCAAAGCCACTTTAAAGTCCATATGGTATCTGTTATGATTGGCTTAATAACAATAGCATAATTATGTGTATTTTATCCTTATAGGATTGAATGTGCAACAAACATTGCTTGTGAGCAGCAAGTTTTTATGAGATGACAGCTGTTTTAGAACCAAAATTATAGCTTATTTATTGTGTGTATGCATTCGAGCTGGCGAAAAATAGCGAAAGAATGAAATCTGCTAAAGGACTATTTCTCACTAAGTGTTATTTTGCAATAAAAAAGCCAGTTACGTTCTAAATGAACAATAAGAATGGGTTGGCTGGAAATAGCATATTTCTGTAAAATAAGATGTTTCAAAAGGATGCAGAATGTACCAACTCTCAAGGGATTTTTCCCTTTCCTTGGATGAGAAGGGGGGACCTGCTTCAGAATTGGATAACTTCGCTCGGTAGTGGAAAGTTGTAGTGAAAAAAAATGAGGGATGAGTAATCATCCCCTTTGTAAAGCAAGGATGGGCATGGCCTGGGAGGGAGCAGAGGGGAGAAAAGGGAGGAGCTGTTGAAGGTTCATATTTTTTGTGGAACTTGTAATGGAAAGTCTCTGTGTTCCGGTTTGGCAGGGCCAGTGCTGGCCTGCAGACACTGCACCTTGTACTGCTACCCCAAGCATTACGTACCAGAGTGAGTTGAGCTGAAAGGATTGGTTGCAAGAAGGTTAACTCTAGACTAGAGTTCTCTTTTCCCCATTTTCCTTGCTTTTTCCAAAGGTCTGCCTGTCTGAAGGAGTGGCAAGTAGACTGCCACTGAAAAATGTGAGGTACCTCAAGCCTTTCACACTCTGTAATCACTATATCCGAAATAATGGTCAGGGCTTTAGGATAAGTTGCAAAAAAAACCCAAACAAAACAAACAAAACAAAACTAAAAAAACCCCACCAACCCTTGTGCAAATGAGTATTTTAATTGAAAGTTAGTTTTCCACTAGCATTTACTTGTCAGAGAAATGTGTGTCAGTTAGGGGTTTTAGGAACTTGTTGAAGGCTACCCAAAATCCATAGTTTTATCTGCAGAGACTGTCACCTTTTCAGGGAATTTAGGAAATGCAAGGTGGGAGCTTGTACAGCTGTACTGAGGAGGCTGTGGGGGAGGAGTTCAGGTGGGTGTCTTCATTCCTGCAGATCAGCTGGAGTGAGGTTTCCAAGAAGGGGAAGGAAAGGTACATGCAGTACAAATGAACAGACGTTTCATAACGAGGCTCACAAAGCATTAAAATTCAGGCACAGCTTCTGTACAAACACAAACCAAGGCTCTTGCATATCCAGAAAGAAGCTCTCATTCTGTGTGAACAATCTTGGCACAAAGGGAGTTTTCAAAATATTATAAGGTTGTTAAAAAGTGGTTCCCCAGCATATATGAATGTAAAATTTCTGGTGTGTGCTGTGAGTGAGTGTCCCACTGAGTCTCACTGAGATCTAAAACTAGGAGTAAGAGTGACAGCTCAGCTTTGCCCTGCGGTGATACTGTGACAACAGTGTCGGACAAATTCCCTGTAACAACACAGGAGAAAGGTTGATCAGAAATAAACTAGGCTACAAAGAGCAACTTCAGCGATTCCAAAAATCCTGAGTGCCCTGAGACAGAAACAACAGTGGACAGAAATTGTGTGTAATCCCTGCTTAGGCTGTGGATCTCATTGCTGCAGGTAACATGTCTGTGGCTGAAGGGCTGCTGCCTAGAAGGCTGCTGGGTTGTGTATTATAAAAAAAACAAGGTGAGGTGATGGAGAAAAGGAAAATTCAGGAAACAACAAGGCATTGAATTGCTTGGAGGTATCACTGCTGAGGATCAGAGCTCTGGGGCTGGGCTCGGGCTGCATCTACCTCTGGGTTTTTCCAAATTCCAACTCTCAAATGCCTCACCAACGTTTGCTTTACTTGGATGCAGATGCATGCAAGGTGGGGGCTTGGTTTCAAGGAGTTTTTCTGAGAGCTGTAGAAGATGGTTATGTGGCCCTTTGGCAGGCAGAGTGTTGCAGAAAAGCCTCTCCTGAGCTGCTGGCTCTGCTGCTGCCTGGCACCCGGGATCCCTGGGGACCACACAGGAGCCAGCAAATCCTCAGGAGTCTCCAGCTGTGCACTGCTGGTGCCTTCCCAGCATCAAAACAAGTCTGCTTGGAAATCCAGTGGCAGGGAGTTCATGTGCTCTGACAATTGACATGGGCAGAAGAGAGATCTCTCTTTTGCAGGGCAGGGATTTTCCAGATGGCCTTATGGAAAGAAGTACTGTGTGATGGCTTCATTTGAAAACGCTTTGTAAACTCAGAATTCTTCCCTGCTGTGTAACAAAACAAAACAGGTTTAGGTTTGTTGTTTTTTGTTGTTGGTTTTTTGTTTTGTTTTGTTTTGTTTTTTTCCCATTTCTGGTTCATTTTAGACATAGAGGTATGCCAGATTCCTTTGAATGGCAAATACTGGCAGATTGGATCATATCTCTTTTGTGACAGAAATTACTGTCAATGGTGTGAAACGGTGATGTTGGCTATTTATGCAGTGATAGTTGTGTTTAAGTAGCTGTAAACTGTGTAGCTCTTGCTAATCTCTCTGAAAAAAATAAGTCAAATAAAATGCAGTAGAGTTTTATGGCCTTGGGTTGCATAATTTTTTTTATTTTTACCAGAGCTATGAAATGGTTGTTGGGCTCATAATTCGATAGAAATACTTAGTAAAATAGTAAGCAGGTTATTCAGTTTTGTCTGTTGTCTCTGATGTCATTTAAAGCAGTTTTAAAACAAATTTTACAAATTTCCAGAGCTCATTACCTAATGCACTGAAAAACAGATGGAAAGAAATTATACAAGTATAATGGCTGATCCTATTGGGACCAGGCTGCAGGATCTTTCAAATGTCTGTATCCTAAGTATAATAGAAGGTGTAATTTTGAGGCACAAACACTCATTCCAACGTTGGCTTTTGTTTGGAAACTATTTTACTGAACTCCAGAATGCCTTGCACAGAAATTCAACAGATTAGGTTATGTTAGACAGGAAAGGTGTTTATTTCTTTTCTTTAACACTAATGTCAACAGGTTTTCCAGTGGCATGGAAGCTTGTTTGCAATTTAAAGGTCTGGTGGACTGCTTTTCCTTTAGGAGAAAGTGTGCAATAAGATGCCAAGTTCTGACGGAAAAAAGTTGTAGCTGATAGGGAATTTTTGCTTCTAGGGGAAAAAAACCCCAAAACTCTCTTAGGCATGACATATTTGGATCTAAAACAGCTTCCTAGTTCTGATTTTTGCTAGCATAAGCTTGTATTAAAAAATATATATATGTATGTCTAGAACAAAATGTTACTCTGAAACTAAAAAGTAAGACATTTTTTCTTTTTCCAGAAATGAGTTGCAGAAACTTGTGACTGTCTTTTGGCTTTTTTCCACTTCAGAATATGAAGGGATTTAGATGTGGGATATTTGGCATAACAGCAAATATAATTCCAGCCGAATTCTAGTCTCTGCAAAGCAGTCAGATAAAAGATTGTAATTTTGATTTTAAGTTTTTTAAGTTCAGACCCTGTAAAGGGTGCATGTTACAAAGCATCATAGAAGCATTTGCTTGTTGGGTTGTGTTACTTATAGAAGTTTTGGATTCTAAACAAAATAATATATTTCCAAGGTGATGTGACAGGTTTGCTGGATTCTACTGACATTAGTTTGGCACTGCTAATATTTGTGGTACTTTTTTCTGTCCTGAGTTTCCAATTTAGGAGGTTCTCCAGGACCTTCTATCGGTGGTTACTGCACTGTTGCTGTTTGTCTTTCCCTTGCTCGAAGCGGGTGTTGGGGAGTGAACAAGCCATCTGTTGTGATGAATCTATTGAAGAATTAATTTAGGAAACAGTCAGTCTTTCAGAGTTATTTTTAATGATGGAAATTACTCAAGAAGGAAGAAAAATATTGCTGATTACATCTGTCCCAAATGTTGTAGGTGTGTAATGCCATTCATTAGGGTGATACAGGTCTTGCTAGGGTTTCCACTTCAGCTGGAAGATTTCCCTTCACTTAACTGGACACTAAGTTTACTATGAGCAAACACTTTGAACTCTCTTTCACCTTCTTGGCACAATCATATCCAAACTGTGTGGTGAAAATGGGCTGAAATACATGGTGTGCCACAGCGGCCCTTTATGGCAACAGGAAAGGACATGCAGTGAGGTCAGAACAGATATGTTGAAAAAACCAGTATTTAATCTGTGGTAAAAGACCCTTGCACCAAGCTAGGATCATTTAAAAAGTGTTACAGTACTTTTCTCTCTTTGATTGGTAAGTCCCAAACATTGCAGTGGAAGTGTACGTTATATAAATTGCATTGGATGTTAGAAATCAGTTTTCAGGTGAATATTCTGGTACCAAAGCTTGTCTCTTAAATCTGGGAGTGTATCACGAAGAGTTTTGGCAGAATGTATGGAATGATGTTGCTGTTGCTATAGTACACATACCAGAAGGGATTTGCACTGAAATGCTGGTAACCACGAAGAGCAAAGAGTTTTCCTTTCCTCATTTCCAGTATCAGGGATGTTCTAACATGGATTAGACCATCCATCCAGGGAGAAGTGCCTGCTTCACACAATACAGGCTGAATATTGCTTTGGGATCAAATCAACACCTCGCTTGCTTTCAAGTAACATATATTGAAAAAAAAAAGTACAGTATAAAATTACCTGCTTTGCTTTGCTTACTTTCAGGTGAATGCCGAAAGTAAAACTTCAACAACTTTGGTCAGCCATTTAATGATTAGAATCATCAGTTCAGTTGAAATGACATGCTGCTTTAAGGCCTGTTTTTAAATCTAACCTGTTCAGGCTAGGAAGGAGCTTGAAAATAAAACAACATGAGAATCTTAATGCTGCATACAAACACCTACATATTCCCACTGAGCAATTCTGGTGTTTAAATATTCTTTGCTCTTCCTGTATGTGCCTGTAGTCTTCGGGACGATTCCTCGGAGATCAAGGAGTCAAGCCAACCAACACAAATATAGAAGTGTTGACAGCAGAGAAGAGATCTGCCTCTTTGCAATCTGAGTCTTGGGGTTTGTCTGAGTTTCAGTGTTGTGTAAAAGCCTGGAGGATGGGGCTCTGAGAACTGGGCTGAGTTGCTCATTTTCCTGAAGAGAACATTAACGTGAAAGTCCAAAATCCTAACTTAAACTGTCACACTCCTTTTGGAATTCTTATTGCTAGTTGATTGGACTGTTGGTATTGCTTTGACTCACAAGACTAATTTTAACTATTTACATGTTTCTTTTTGTTCCTTATTAGTTTATTTGGTGACTGGAATATTTTTGCTTTGAAAAAAAGGTGTAGATACTATCAATAGAAATAGATTTTTTTAACTGTGTTCATTACACTGACTTTGCCAGAGGTTGATAGGTCTGAAATTCTGAAGAAAGACAAAATCTTTTTTAAAAGATTAAACAAAGAATTTTGGTTTTGTATTTATAAACACAAAATAAATTGCTAATTGATGGCATCAGCTGTTCATGAAGATGAGTTGCACAGATTAAAATATATTTATAAAGTTAATATTTTTATTGAAATATCGCCCTCTTTATTTGCTGTTATGCAAGTTTCATGTCTAAAATGGAGCATAAATATTCAAGTTAAGTTCTTTAATATGTTAAAATTCTACATATGTGAAAGTCTCACCTCATACTTGTCAGATGAAATTTGTTTCCTGCAATAGGAAAATAACAGAAGTTTTCTTAATTAGGTAACATTTTCCTATTCAAATTCATTTGCTCTCATTTTGTCATCAGTTAAAGAAGAGGTTGTAGAAACAAGTTGCATACCTGTATGCCAGGATGATCACGTCAAAAAGCTGTGATTAATAAAGACTTTTTGTTATAAATATATTCCAGACAATTCCATCTATTTTGTTCTCATCAGAATCAAATTATAGCAAATACTTGCTTTACCCAAGATCCTCTGTTCCCCAAGAGCCCTTCAGCATTACTTGTAGCACTACCTGTAAATACTAATGAATTTAAAAGTACCCAAAGAATTTGAGCTGATTACATTTAGTGCCTTTTTTCTTCTGAAGGTGTCTCAGGCTCACTTGTCTTTCCTTAAGTGGAGCATTTCGGGAGGTTTTTCCATTTGCACACTTTGCATGTGATGACTTCCAGGATAAGGCCTGTACCATTGACAGTCTGCAAATTAGACAAGAAAAAGCAAACTCTTATGTCAAAACTGAAGATGGAAAATATGTGAAAATATCTTTCATGTAACTGCTATAAGTAAGGCACATAGCAAAAAAAACTCTACTGAGGGAAGGTCAGTGACGAGCTCATTTCTGTGGAATTTTGGGTAGGGATGCTGTGAAAATGCTGTGAATGCTCCCCCACCTCTCTCAACTGAAGAGATGGATGCTACAGCAAACCTTCTTGTTAGAGACTTAAAAATTTTTTCTTAAGATAAAACAAATATTTCCCAAACTTTGTGAAGAATGAAAAAGGTGAATTACTAATGGTGTAAATGGTTGGTGTGCAAAGTGGCAGATGTAATGTCATTCTGTTGAACACAGCTTGAGAAAGCTGAGGACTGTAGGCATTTTACGTTCTGAATAAGTTATTAAGAAGTGTAATAAAAAAAATAAAACTTCCAACACCTGCATAAATAGAGCCAGTGCCAGCTTCAAAGTGTGCGGGAGCCAGACTTGCTGTGCAATGAGTACAAGGCAGGTGAAACTTGTTGCCAAATGGTGTTGAAGTTGCTTATGGTTTAAAGAGAGGCTCATGAGTTCATGGATGAGAAAGTCACTGAGGATTATTTAGAAACTAAAGGCAGCTGAAAGCACGGGGAGTATTTACTGGGGTAACTCTCTTTGGGAATATCGTGCTTGATTATCCTGTTCTTGGTCATCGTCTCACGCCTTGTTAGGGGGAGGATCTCAGGCCTGGTGGGTCTTTGCTTTAAAAGAGCACTGCAGTTATCATGGTCTTTCCTTCCAGAACACCATGTAGGGAAGGTCAGTTAGGAAAACAAAGCAGCAAATGGCAGAAAACACAGTCTATTAGAAAAATCCTGTGATGGTATGTGGGAAGAAGTCAGTAGGACCAGTCATGTATCCATCATGTCTGGCTGTTGTCTCTTCCTCTCTGCAGAGCAAGGCTGAGTTTCAACAAGAAGACAAAGAAATGCTGGAAGGAGGATTAGGGCAGGGCCTCTGAGTTTGTGCTCTTAGGGAGGGTTGGAAGGAATTACAGAGTCTGTTTCTTACCCCATGCTCTGCCCGGTAGGAAAGGCACAGGTGGGAACATCTGGAGGGGAGTGGGAGATCTCAGTGCTTGGTTTTACTTAGGGACTTGCATTCCCTGCTGCCAGTTATGTGCCCCTGAGCTCCTGCATTGCAGCTCCCTGAGCCTGCATTGCTGCTCTCAGTCCCTGTGCCAGCGTCAGCGCTTTCCCTGGCCTTGGGGCTGCTCTGCTCCATTCCCAGGCTGGTGTATGGAAAGGGGAGGAGCAAGTGCTTCTCCTGAGGGCAGGACCTTTCAGATCTTGTTTTGCTGCTTGTGTACGAAGTGGCAGCCTGTCTTTTTTAGCTGAGATTAGCGGGCACGAGCTTGTCAGCAGGAGCACTCATTTCCTGGAAGCAGGACGTGGAAAAGGCACTTGCAGGGGACAGGTTAAAACACAATCCTGTAAGAAGTTGTGTGTAAAAAGCAACGTGGACTTCCAACTCTCCGTAAGCCTCCATATAACTGTCAAACAAACCTTGTTGAAAAGTACAAAGTATGCATCCTTTGGGAATAAAGGCACACGGAGCCTCATTTTTACTTCATTCAGTTGCTTCATTATACTGGCCCTCTGTTTGTGGAGGACCTGAATTTGTAGAGGTGGAATAGGTATCGATTTTCTTTCCTCGCTTCTTGAAAGAATAGGCTTTTGGATCTTTTTATTTTTCAGTTTCTGAGGCTGTAAATCAGAGAAGTGCTGTTTGGAACTGGAGGCATGGAGATCTTTGACTTCTGTTTGCCCAGTCATTGGAGTATTGAAGCAGTATGATTATGTAAAGTCCTATCAAACCCCATCAAAATTTTCAGTTTTGCAATTCTGGGCCACTGTGACCTTGAGGCACCACACAGTGGTCCAGCAGCACTCGGCAAGGATGAAAATGTCATCTGCTTTGTCCCTAGATGCTTTCACAGGGGTGTCTCTTCCTGGTGGAGGAGCAGGCAGTATGGATGCACTTAGAAGGCTGTGATTTTTTTAATTGTAAGCAACAGGTTTTGAGTGGGTTTTTCCCACAGTCTGTTAGGACCATGGAGTTGTTTAGCCCTCTAGTTAGTGGCAGAAGCAGCAGCGACACTCAGTCTGACACAGGCAATTAAGTAGTATATTTTCAGGATTGGAAAGGCAAGGCTGTTGTATAAAGAAAAATCAGAGGAGAATTATGATGGCTTGTGAAGCCTAGATAGCACTTGTAATATTTAAGATATATATACTTGGACAGTGACTTGCATTGCAATGATTTAAGAATTGGTTTGTAGAGGTGGGGTTGTAATACTTTAATTACAACTGATAGCACTGAAGCCAACAGCAAAAAAAAAAAAAAAAAAGTGATGGAAAACCAGGTAATTAGGGTCTTAAACCCCAACCCAGCCCTCTCCAGAGGCAATGTTGTTAACAATTTTTCCATTGCTGCAGAGCGTGGATTCAGTTTTAGTCCATAATAAAAGATGCTGAAATAGATTTCCTGGGGTTGCCTGTGTGAATACTCATCCTCAGTGGCTGGGAAAAAATGGGGGAATATCTCTTTATATAAGTTGCACATTCTCTGGCAATGAGTGTTCACTCCTTTTAATTAGAATTTAAGATTGACTGGCATATTTTCCGTAATGTATGTTGGAGTGTAGAAAACTCTTCATTATTTATGTGTGTAAGTTGCACTCTTAACTTCTATCAAATTTCTGAACTTCACTTTGGATAATCCTGAGGCATCCTCAAAAAAAGTTCCACTGACTGTCGTGGGACTTAGCTGGTAACTCATGTAGCAACTCTTAAACAATGAGTCACTGAAGTTAATTGATTCTTTGAGTACCCAAGCTGGATTCCACTGTCTTATTTTAAGTATGTACATTATATTAATAACAAGAGAATATTTCTTAAATAATACTGTGAATTCTTCTAAAAAGCAGATTTTTGACCACTGTTTTACAGGCATAGCTTCTGGAATAAATCCTTCAGTGCAATTCAGTACCCCAGGTGTAGAAGAAGGGAGGAGTACCTGCCTTGGAGCAAGAAGTTTCTTCTCTCCTTGTCAAAGGAGAAAGCAGTGGCATTTCCTAGGAAGGCTGACATGGCTGCTAAGATAGAGATGCTAGCAAATTCTTAGAAATTATATTCCTTTTGGAATTGCCTGGGAGGATATTAGCATAGGATTTTTTTTTTTGGTTAAGCCACCCAAAGAAATGTGCCTTCACTGTATTCTCAGTCTAAATAAAAAAAAACCAAAAAACCACCAAAAGTCCTTATTTTGGCCCAGAATATTTTCTTTCTGGAAAATTTGGCCTAGCTTGAACATCTCTTTCTTAGGCTGACTAGTCAGCCAGCAGGTTTTCCACAGACAGGGATGAGGCTGTTGTGTTAGCATTAAGAGAAATGGTCCTTGACCTTCAAAGCCTCTCAGAGGCAGTGGTTTAGAAATTCATAGCCTTTAAAGTCATGCTTTTTGAGAGTCAATATATGAGCCAGGAATTCAGCTAATGCCTTCTATTGTCTGTGGTTTTGTGTGTAAAGCACTGTGTTTAGTTAATGCTTTGCTGTTTCTTCCCAGTTATTTAACCTTTGTTTAGAAGACTGAGGTTGTTTCATTGCTGTTGTCAGATGCAAGTGGCATCTTTTTTGTGTCTGTTAAACGGGCAATGATGGTGTGCTTCAAGTACTCCAAAGGGTTTTTCCCCTTTTAGTGCTGCAGGAACAACATAACAAAAACTACAGCTGAACTTCTGAAGCAGTCCTGGCGCTCAGGTGAAAACAGTTGATGCTTGTTCTTTCTTCTGTAGATTTAACTAAACCTGGTGCTTTTTTGGTGCAGATGGAGCTGAAGGCTGGGTGAATCTCTTACTGATAATATTTTTATGCATGGCTTGTTCCTCATTATGGCTCTTTGTGGCTCAGTGCATTGTTTGTTTTTCAGAGGCCAGGGTACTTGGGGTTACCATGTTTTGCTATGTACAATGAAGAAAATTTAGGAGAAAACAGAATGAAAAAGTGAGTTCGCCAATACTTTGTCTTTTGAGATGCTCTGGTCACCTTTCCCACATCCTGATGAGCAGCATGCAAACCATATCAAGGGAACAATCACCATTAGAGAGTAGTGCTGAGGAAGCACTGAACTTTATAAAGGAATGACTCAGGCCTGCCTGCATGGAGAAAACAAGCCAAGTGCTGCGTGAACCTGACTTCGGTACTGTCCATCGTGCCGAGGTTGGTGGGTGAGGGTTGGCCATGGAAAGCAGGAGTTAGTGCACGCTGTGCCATGACTTGCCTGTCAGCAGCTGGAGAGCTGCACCGAGAGTTGTGCCAAATGTCAAAGTCCTGAGTTTTCCACTTTGTGTAAACTGTTCCCAGTCTGTCTCAGTTTTCTCACAAGTGGCATTTTGTGGAGAGTATCCCAACAATTTCATTTCCGAACAAATAAGGGGAAAATATCTTTATTCTCCCCATTGTGGAGAAAATAGCTGTTTTATGTCCACTCACATGAAGTAAAACTACTTTGGTGCATTTAAACTGAGCCTCCTGAGCACTCCCTTTTCAAGACAGACAGCTTTTCCCATAAACCCAATTTGTAAGCTCCTCTTAAGTAAAACGTGCTCCTGTTTTACTTCAGATGAGCTTCTGGGCCCATGAGTATCCAAGCTCTGCTGACCTCCATGCACCAGATCTGCTGTGGCATCTGGAGGTAGTTTAGAGTGGCTGAAGAGACCATGTTCCTTCCTGGAGCTAAACTCTGCACATGCCATTTTCTACAGGGTTTGATCTGCATTGTTGAGAGCTCTGTGTTTTCTCTACCTTCCTATTTCAGGACTGTTGGAATTATTTTTCAAATATAACTGCTCAGTCTCTGCTTTTCCAGATGATGTATTATGGTGTTAAACTTCTAGTTTAAACATCACTTAAAACCTGAACCACAGAGAGATACAGAGCTCAACTTCACCCCAAGGAGTTCTGTAGAGCAGGTGGCAGGACTCTGGCAGGTTAATTTATGTAGTAAAGCCTCTAATTCTGTCATTAATTCTTGTGTCTACTGTCTACTTCTGTGGCTAGAACCTAGGAGTTGCCATCGGCATTCCATCATGAAAATACGGGCTAAAAATCAAGAAAAATGGTCATAAGTAAAAAAAAAAAACTTGGGGGTTTAATCTAAAAGTTAGTTTTCAGTTAATGGCAGGAGGAGGGTTGTTGTTTGATCTATACCAGTGGAAATGTAATTTCGATACGGGATTTTGCAGCTTTATTTGTTGTTAATTGCACAAACAAATACAAGAAGGGATGGGGAGAGTGAAGTTAATTTGAGAACAGATAACTCTTCTGAGACAAATCTTGAATCTTGCTGAAACAGGGAGGTTAAAATAGTACTCACTGAGCACTACATTTAACTTTTCCAGTATTTCTTTCCTGTAGTCTGATTAAATTGTCCAGTCTCAAGGGAAGCAAGGGTTTTTTCCACATTGTGGTAATGCTTGCTATTCAATATCCAATTAGGTTGTTAGTTTAATAATTCAATATTTGTGATGAGTCTTGGTAAGTGAAACTTTTTGCTTGTACATCTGAGTTGTTGTTGAAAAATACCTTAATATCTGATCTTAAGAGTGTATATATACATTTATGTCCTACATACTTGTTTTTCAGTAAATAGTATGATTCCACAACACATCTCCATTTGCAGTCTCATGATTATATTGCCAACGTTTATAAGACTCCACGGGACAAATTTTAAATGATCAATGTGATGTCCAGTAAAATATTCTTAAGAGCTTTGATTTTGATAGAAAAAGCTTATCATAATGCACAGGAAAAGATAATGGCTATTCTTCAATCAGCTACTCCCTAGTCTCCTGTGACCTTTAACTCCCAGGCTATCAGATAAGGTTTTCCAGTTAGCAGCTGCATTCCCTCTAAAGAGAAAGCCCTGATAAATTAATTTGAATCTGAATTTTTTCTTGACTTACCCAAGAGTGTGTTGAGGTGTCTTTATTGAAAGATGACCCCGAAAGACAGAAAAAAAAAGGGAACTTTCAGGCAATATTTATTGAGGCAATTAAAAACCAGGGTTGCTTTCTCAAACATACATGCTGCTTGAATGAAACCTGCGTTGGGCATTTATATCTCATAGCTGCTTGTTTACATATTTGCCTTCTTTCTAATTTAAGTCCCTTTAATCCGGTTACTGGGAACTGAAATGCAAAATGTCATCTCGCAGTGGAAAGCTGGGTAGCAAATGGGCAGAGGGCAGCTCAGGAGAGCAGCAAGGGGGGTCAGAGGGGTGTAGAAAAATAAACTCGTTGGGCAACACAAAGCTGAGGGGTTAGAAAGCAGCTGAGAGAGGAACCAAAGGAAGGAGAAGCACCTGCAGACAATGTGGTTGTGAGAAATTGTCATATGTACAGCCTTGGAAAGGGGAGAAATGTAGGGATTAGATCAAAGGAGAGGGAAACCATGAGTGGGATATCTGAGATACTAGAGCTGAGACAAGATGAAAGAAAATTGTGGAGACAACATCTTTGTCTCTGGTAGAAAATCTTGGGCAAATAGTGCTTATTGCCCCCGATAACAGTGCCTCATTTGGGCTCAAGGTTATTTCTTTGCTCAGAAGTAGCAGTTCCCAAAGGGTTGCTTTCAATTAAGTACTACAGGTTGTGGATTTTTTGGCAGCTGTCTTTATTTAAGCGTAACTGCAGTCATGGAAGGGTGAAGTGGTTGTAGAAGACAATCTCTCACAGGAATCTCAGGACAGAAGGATGTCAAGAGCAATGTAAAAGTACAGCTGCTAACTTTATGTTCATACAAGCTGACTTGAACTTGTGTTAGTGGTGGGGACACACCTGGTCAGAGCGGGTCTCTGATGCATTTCCACTTGTGACAGCATCTGCTGAGTGCTGGAATCCTCCCCCTGTCCCTGCCTGTGCTTCTGCCAGGGGCTCCCTGCAGTTCTGACTCTGCATTTGTGTCTGTGTTACTGTGGGTGGAAGCCTGGGCTTCCCCACTGTGTTGTTGCTCTGTATCCTACCAAAGTGGACACTGCTCCCAAATCACTGGGGCCACTTATGCTTCAAGATTTGGAAAATTGGTCCCAGCTGTCTCTTAACCTTCTTCAGAGTGCAGATTTCCAGCCTGAATGTGTGTGGGGAGAGTGCTGTAAAGCCTGTAGGTCTGAAGCTGACTGGATCCCTCATACAGTCAGTGGAAAGAGGGAGTTTGCTCCACAGGATGGGAAGTTCAGTGCCTACATCCAACTTGCTTTCTAGAAAGACTGATGGCTACCTGGGGAACCAAGGAGAGCAGCACATTATGGAAATTATTATTTGTGAACATCCTGTGAAATCTAATCTCCCAAACACTGTCATTTACCAATTCCCAATTTGCTTTCTGCCCCTGTGGTTTCAGCAGCATTAGTTGCAGTTGGTCGGTTTAGCAAACATTTTTGTCATTACGTGTATTTGCTATTCCATTCTTCCAAGAGTAAATCATGGAAAGTAAAATCATTAGGTGGTTGAATCATAATAAAAGTATCTCAACCCGATGTTCTGGAGATACCTGTGTAGCCATTTATAAAAAGAATAAAATGAAGGAAAGAAGAAAGGAATATCAGAGGAAAAATATGTGTTTCTGCAAGTTTTTAAAGCTGCTGTATGTTTTAATAGTTTTCTTTTTCACCGAAAGAAATTAATGTTTTTTCAGTTTCATGAATTTAATAAGTAGATAATACTATACAGAATTCATAGTTACCGCTTTTTTAACTGCAGCTGAGTAAATTCTCAAAGTATTTCATGTGTAACAAAATGAAATATGATAGTTTTAAAAAAAGATTTCCTTGGGATGCAGCAAGTTTTCTTATAGTTTCCAGACTTTAAGATATTCCATGAATAAACAACGTCTTGCATCTTTTCTCATGTATTTTGCTCCTTCTGGTGAGTTTTTTAAACAGTGTGTTAAAGTGGAGCATGTCGTCCTTTTTCACTGTGTTTTTTAACCAAATTCTTTCACATGTGAATTCAGTACCATTCATAAATGGTTGTAGTCCATTATTAAATAGATGATGTTAATAAAGCATTCTTAATGCATTTACCAAGCATCTTCATTAATATTGGTAAAACCTGTTTTTATTAATATTGCTAGTTTCACATATTGTAAGTGTTACCATTTTATCAATTCCCTTGAGAGGTAATGCACGATTCAGTTCCAGCTGGCTGGGTCTTTATCAGCCCTGCTCAAGGCTGCTGGCTGTCAGGGTCTGATGCCTCCCGTGCCTGTACTCTGCCTTCACCTGTTGAATATGATTTTGATGACAAAAAATAGTGAAAGTTCCTGTATGGAATAATACTTTTACACCATGGCAACAGTATCCTAACATTACTGCTCTTCCTGCACTCATTTTCTTTTACTGGCTGGAAAAGCAGGAGTCAGATAGGCTTAAGAAAGCAGAGAATTGAGCCTTTTTAGGGTTGTGGGGTTTTTTCCCCCTTCACTAGATCTCAAGGCTCAGTACAGGTCAGAATTTTTGAGATGGAAATGCATAGATTAAAATTAACTAGTCCAACTAGGATGAATAGAATCACAGAATATTCTTAGTTGGAAGGAGCCTATGAGGATCATCAAAGTCCAGCTTCTGGCCCTGCACAGGAATCACACAGACTCCCCCTAAGTAAATAAGCAAAACACCCAAATGAACCAGCTTTGACATAGAGATTCCTAGAACTTTTTTCTCCTCAATAATAGCCCTACAGTTGTCTCTTGCAGCAGGTTAAATGGAGCCCACTGCAGGCCTTGGGACATCTGTCTGCAGAAAGGTTGTTCAAACACCTCCCTTGCTCTAAAGATAAAAAAGCTTAAAAGCTGTGGAGCTGAAAGCCGAGCTGGAACCTGCATTCCCAAAGTGCTGGCTGAGTCCTGGGCCGTGCAGGCACAGCAGATCTGTGCTGACTGGGCTGGGCTGGGCACAGAGACCCGTGCAGGTTGGCTGACAGCATGAATAACTGGCTGGAGAGGGGAGGTCAAAGCATCTGATAGCTGGGGCTTCTAGTACTTTCCAACAGTAACTGCAAGAGGTATTAATTTTGTCTGTCAAAACAGACGAAAGATGTACTTAGGAGCTGAAGATTATTCATTTAAATTATGAAAAGGCTGAAGTTACAGTGATGGATGTTTTGGAGGATGCAAGAGGGGACTTAGTTCTATTTAAATATGAATTCACTGTGGAGCTGTCATAGCATCCCTTACCGTAAAGAGTGGAATTGCTGAGCTGCAAGATTTGTTTTCTGAAACTATGCTGAGGACTTATCCAGTCTTCTGCTTCAACAGTATTTCTCAGATTAGGGAACTTAATCTTTTTAAACTTAGCTGTTTAGTCAGTGGAGACCCTCGTGGCAGTTGTGGCAGGAGAGCTTTCTATGCAGCTCTGAGCTTTGGCTGGATCCCATGGGTGTTTTGTAGGTTACATGAAAGGGACTCAGACCTCCAGAAGGAGATCCTCCAGAGTGCATTTCCTCTAGGAAATGCAGGTTAAGTGCATTCGTTCTTCTCAAGGATCCTTTGGGCCCACCAGTAGGTGAATTTGTCTTTAAGAAAGGATGTTTTGTGCACCAGACATTATACACTCCAAATCTCAGCTTCAATGAAATGGCAGTGATAGGGTAAATGTTAATATCCTCTGAATTAACTATGGACTGTTTCAATTCCAGCTTGGCTTCTTTTTCTTTATTTTAAAGAACTATCTTAGATGCCTCAAGCAAATACAATTCTATTCTTTTAAAGATTAATTTTTAACTAGTGATGGTGGGACACATCATGCAGTTGGCTTTTTAGCAGTTGTCTGATCCTGCCATGTGAGATGCAGTTTGTGTGGAGTCTTTGTCAGTTTGTTACAGGAAAGGGACCCATGCTGAAGGTGGGGGTATTCCCCACTAACACCTACAACTGGTTTTTTGTGCTGTTTCTTAAAGGACCTGTTGCAGCTTTTATAACCATAGTTTTTTTAGAAAAACTTCATGAAGGTGTACTTAAAATGCATAATGTGAATTTAAGTATAGCTACATTTCTGGGGGGGGGAAAAAGTGACAGAGTTTTTTGTTTGTTGCTTTTTGTGTGGTTTTTTTTTATGTTGTATTTTTGTTTGTTTTTTATTTCTCCTCTGTTCCTCTCTTCTTCCTCTGTTTCCTAACTGCTGATCTTGCAGAGGAAAACCAAATTTTATCATGAGTGGAGCAGAAAATAGCCATCAACTAGTAAGGAGTTACTGCTAGTAGATCCATGCTTCTGGAATATTGAAGTTCTTTCCCCATTTTATTGACTGCAGGTTTAATGAGGGCTTCAAAAGTCAGAACCTTCAGGAATTTCAAGGTATACTTCTCTGCAGCTTTCCCCATCTTCTAAGAGAAAAAAGTCTAGGAAAAACTTTGGAAAGGGTTTTGTAAAATACCCTCTTAAGTGATAGGGATAAAACAATTGGGAGTGCGTAAGGATATATGCAGACATCTTATCTAAGTCTAGAACTTGTTTTGAACTTTGAGATTTATTGTTCTTTTAGATATGCTTCATGCCATTACAGCCTTTAAAATGCTCAAGGCCAGGCATTTTTGAACAGAAGTAGTGAATAAGTGACTTGTATTTAACCTAAGTATGAGGCTTCTCCACCCCAGGAGTTCCTATCTCGCCCTTGGTTAAACAGTCCCTCCAGGAGAGCTCTGTGGACTCAGACAAAGGCTTGGGGTGTGTTTGCTCAGGGAGATACTGCTGCTTTCTGCAGCTCTTTACAGACTGAGGGACTTCTTAAAGACTCGGTGGCTACAGACACCTTGGGGACCTGGTGCAAAGCCCGTGTGTTGTCTTGCAGCAAAGTGGCCTTTTTGTAAGAGACACATTTCTCTAGGAACATGCCTGGTTTGCCCGTTGGTGAGGCCTATATAGTTCACCTCTCCATCTTTCTGAACATATTCCAAGATGCTTATGAATATTTCTGTGATATTCTCTCTACCTTCTGGCTTCCCCCAGTCTCCATTATTAAAAGATCGTGCACATAATTAGTTAAAAACTTGCCTTGGATTTAGCAAGTTTCCTCTTTGGAGAAGGATTGCGTTTTTTGTGGTGAGACAGAATTTCTCTTTTCTGCAGTGCACATGACAGCATGCAGAGCTGGCTGATTGGTGAATTCAGCAAAAATAAAATATCTCACTCCAGTATTTTTTGACTTTTTAAATGCCACTCTCTCTCTTACTATCACCAATCCTTGATTTTTGGCAGTTCTGCTTGCACAGGGATTGCAATGTCTTCTAGCAAGAGTCACCAGCCTGCTCCTACCCCTTCCTTGCACAGATCAGATGGCTGTGCAGCATTAGTAGAATTTAAACTAGCAGTTTAAATGAGATTACTGGGATTAGTCATCTGGATGGAGAAGATTTAAAGTGGCCTTGATTGAGGTCCTTAGAATTGTGAAGTAGACAGCAAAGCCAATATGGGCAAAGAGGAGAAATGAGAAATAGGAAACAGATACAGTGTAAGAATGGATTTGGTTTCTGTTTTGGGTATTTCAGAGGAAATAAAGACATTATAATGCCTTTCATTGCTCTGATCAACATGGAGGTTTTCTTGTGGCAGGAGGTAAGAGAAGCGTACCATGAAATAATTTCTTTTTAAATGGGGAGTTTCGTAACGGAAAGAAATACTTCTGCTGTGGAAATCAAGTGAAGGAAACGTACTTTCTCTCTAAATGTGTCTGTATAGTGCCATGTGTGTCCAAAAGACTTGCTTAAGACACCTTTCATCTCATTGTTTCTATATTACAGCAACAAGACTTTTATATAGGGCCAGAAGACTGAGTAGGAAATACAAATTAAGACTCAGTGGGTCTACACAAGTCCTGTGTAATCAAGGTGTTGCAATATTGAAGTAATAAACTCTCCCCACAACTTCACACCTTGGAAGAAGCCTGTGCTGAGTTTTATTCTTGGCCTGTAGCTTGCTATTTCCACCTCCTCAGTCTGATAGCTGTGGTCTAAGGAATGTTGGAATTTGTCTTTATTTTGGTCATTTCCTCAACCCTCATGTGCAGCATCAAAGTGTTGCCACCCAGTTCTCTTCTGCTGCCATGTGTAGCTTTTCTCCTTTGTTCTAGCGTAAGAATTAAGTTTTTGGTTTTTTTTTTGCTTGTAATTTTCAGTAATTAAACTGATTAGAATTAAACTGGTGGGGAAACTGCATTTGATTACACAGGCAATACAGAGGAGGTAAAACTCATCTAACTAGGTTCCTTTCCAGCCTTCAGGCTTTTAATAGCTAAGTTAATTTCCTAGAGGAGTATGGGCTGATTGAAGGAAAAACTATAATCATTAATTGCAGTAGATTTAATTTGTTTGAAGTATAAAGAAAAGACTGCCTGAGACTTTGGGGAAGAAAAGAGCCCTGCTCCAGCACAGCCTCTTATTCCAGCCAGATCACTGTGGATTTTACTACCTCTAACATCCTCTGGTAACGTTTTGGGACTCTTGGTGGATTTTATATTGGTAGGAATGATATCAGCATTATGTGAGATAAATGAACAGGACATCTTTTCCTGCAAATAATGACTGTAAACTTCTGCAGTGTGTTCAGTCTCCCTGCCTGATTCTTTGGGGAGAGCAGATCCTCTCTGGCTCCACTGAGCCATCTCTCTGCTAATGTGCATAAAGAACGTGTGATCCATGTGGCTGCTTTTCGAGAGAAAACAGAATTTTCCATATTCACTAAAGTTTGGGGGTTTTTATTGTCATATAATTTATTTCTCCCTGATGGTCAGAGCATGTGACTGGTATTCTGGGGCCTCTCTCTATTAATTGCCACTAGAAAAGTAATTTTATATAGAGCTGTAAAAGATGATTCATTTTTTTCTTTTCTGAACAGCTATAAAAACGTACTTTACCTGCCACACAGATGTGCTTTTGTATGGCATAAGATGCCTGTGATGTCCTTTGACATTACTGGTCTCTGTATTCACATAAACAGCGTTTGTACTTTGCCTAATTTTGTCTTTGTTTTCTTAGTACATTTTTCAGAATTACTCAGCTACCCCATAAATCACTCTAGCAGTATTAGAATAGTGAAATGAAGTGTTTGCTCTGTACAGATTAGATTATAGCATCCTCGTTTGTATTTCCTAGACATGGAATAGACCACTGGGAGTTACATACTAATCCTGGATTCATATGGTCTGTGTGAAAGCCTGGAGCTTCTTAAGATCTTTATTTTACCTCGAGGTAAAGTATAGAAGGAAAAATAACTCATTAAAGTATCATCTCATTGACAGCAAGGCATTAGAAAGTTGCTCTAGATGGACTGCATATATTGCAGCATTTTGGAGAAAAATGATTCAACTTGGACCAGTGTGGTTTTTGAACCAACGTTCATCCCAGAGGGGTTTTTGAGCTACATGTATTTGTCTCCCTTTTTGCCTTACAGAAAGATTGGTAAACCAGAAGCACAGAAGTCCTTATTTAAGCAGCACTTTAAAAATGCTCAGTAACAGCACAAAAAAGAAGCAGCATACTTTGAAGTGATTAATCAGCTTTCCCCAGTTTATCTTTGGTTTATATAGCTGTAGAAATTGTTTGTGGGATTTTTTTTTCTTGTTCTCTGATTCAGGAACCACAGTCCTTTTTATTGAAACTCTCAGTGAGAATAATTTGTATGCTATACAGAATAGCTTGTGATTGAGTTGTGGCCCAGGCAAAGGGGCAGATGTGTTCTATTACTTGTTTTACGTGCTGATATTGCTCTGGAATTAATGGACAGACTGTGACTAGAAGCAGTGAAAAACAAAAGTAGCAAAAATAGCAAGAATGAGCAGTTCCTGCGGTTTTGGGTGGCAGTTATGGCTGAAAGGATTTGTGGTGGCAGTGCTTGTGGTGATGGTGGTAAATTAACCACAGCATCTCTGCCACCAGAGGGTGAATTCACATCATCAGTCTTGGGTTCACAAAGCACAGATGTCCCACCCTGCCACCGGTCAGTGCCTGCCTGTGCAGGGAAATCAGCTTTCCACACGTGTTCTGCACCAAAGCTCTTGTCTCATCTAGATGATGGAAATGCAGTGCCTGACTGGGAATAGCCGTACATGACAAGGTAGCACGAGTCCTGCTTGATACAGGCAACATTTCCATATCTAAATTGACCAGTGGAATCAGCAGGAAGCAGGGACATGAAATTCTAAGGATGGCCCGCTGGTGCCTGTGTGATGAAGTTATTGATTAGGAGTTGCAACTTGATGATTATTTTTCTGTCTGCACGGCATTATCGGCGCTGGCAGTGCGACATCCTGCCCTCCTGTTGTGCTTCACAGAAAATGAAAGCTCCTTGTCCAGCATAACCTCAGTAAATTTTTTGTCAAAGCCTTTAATGCTGTTGCTGCCAGATATTACCTGCTGGAATGCCCAACCTTATAACAACATTGTTTACTGCAAATTTTTGGATAATGGCTTAAATCTCCTTTATCATTAAGAAGTGCTTGTAATCTTAGTGCTAAAGAGGGATCTTAAGAGTTTAGCAAATGGGCTCCTTGCTTTATTACTCAGGAGCCATGGGGAGCACAAGGAGCTCACATCACACAGGTGATGGCCAGGGAAAGGGAGTGCAGGGCACTGTTTGCTAGGGAAGTAACCACACAGCACAGCTCGATCTGCTGGGTGTTGGGATAAATCACAAAGCGTGAGCATCTGCAGCTAGGAAAGATTAGAAACCCTCCACAAGCTGACAGGAACAAAGAATTGTCCCACACAATCTAAAAATCTGTCATTGCCAGGGATTTCATCTGGGCTCTTGGCTCTGTCACGCCTTTGAAAATATCTTCAGGCCTTCCCATCATTTTGATTATTTGTGATCTTCCTTTTCTTTAAAGTTCCTGAATAGAGTTTTTAAAGTTTTCAGGGAATGTGAAAATGGTAAGCTAACCTTTTTTTTTTTTACTGTGGTTTTTTCAAACTTTGGTTTATGTATCTCCATTTTAAGATGTGTCACGGACTGTACATTCCAAGAGCACTAAAATGGAGAGGATGATCGATCTGACTAAGCTGACTTACTTTTATCATAAAAGGGGCAATTTCTGATGTCTCTGATAGAGTAAGTTGATGGCTACACTTTATTCTTACTGTCTTTTACGGTCTTCTCCAGATTTTTTTAGGCTATAGCTTTTTGAAACAGACAGTTAAGATAAAGTATGGATAGTATATTTGACAGCAGGAGGCAGAAATATTTGGGACAATATTCTTAGAGGCAGTGTATGATGTCCAGTCCATATTTTACCATAGTACATTATTCCTGCTTTGACTGAAATACTGAGGTTATTAAGTTCCACTTTGCCTTACAAAGGAATACATGGCTGTCGTTATACAAACACTTGGCCCTATAGGAACAGTTTGGGCCTGTGTTTGAAAACAACACCCCCACGACTTTAAAACACATAACCAGCTTCTCTCTTTCTTCTGTAATATGGCTCCCACTGACCACAATGGGAGCTGCTTCTAATTTCAGGCTATATAAAGAAAGGATCATTAGAGGTGATGCAACACGATCATGTGCAGAGCATGTTGCACTCACCCAGTTGGACACATTTTAAAGTCGACTCTGGTGCTTTGCAGGCTCTTCAGCTCCTACAAGTCTGCGCTAGTTGCTTGCAGGAGCTTGTAATTCATTGTCAAAATCTTCCTTCCAGGCTGCTCTTGCAAAAACAGTGCAATAACAGCTTGCCTTCCTCTAACTTGGAGGCAAAAGTTGCAAGTGAAGTCTTGTCTGTGTAGCTGAAAAAAACCAAACCATTCCAAACCAAAACACCAGGGCTGTGTCTGTTTTGTAGGACATCAGGTGTGCCTTTCTTCTATTTTTTTTTTTTTTTTCAAACTGAATTGTTCATGAGTGTTGCCACCCTAAGAAAACACAGTGGTGTGGACATGGACTACTTTGACTTGAAAATACCCCCACTGAGGTGGCTGTGCAGCTGCAGCCATGACTTGGTTTGGCTGTCAGTAAAGCAGGAGCAGTGTGGGATGTGCCTGCACCACAGGGAAACTCTTCCTGCTGGTTGCCCCATGGAAAAATGGCAGGACAAGGCCCCAGGTAGCTTCTTTTCAGCAGTGGTCTTGGATTTCATAGCAAATTAGGGGTTCTAAAATTGATTTGAAACCTGAATGTTGAATATTAATGTTTCAGGACTGAAGTATGTTCGGTTTTCTTGCCTTTTGACTTTGTTTTCATTTTTTAGAAGGTAACTGTTGCTTTATTACAGCTTTTTGCAATCTGACACTTTCCTTAAAGAAGTCAAATATTGGGCAGTTTTTTGGTAGAAAAATATTGAAACCTAGTGATTAGCTACACTAAGTACCATAGCTATGTTTTAAAAATTAAAAATAGAAGTAAAAGGTTATATGATCCAGGTAGGTTCAAAGCTGGCTGTAATTTTAAAAAGACAAAGACAACAAAAGCTTGAAGAACTCCACTCTTGATTTTTTTTTCCTGTTTTCCAGATAACATATTCTAGTTCCCTTGGGATACTGGAAAGATGCATGAGTTTTACAAATTTCACTAATTATTTTGGAATAATTACTACCAAGACTGTTTTTCTAATTGTGCTAGTAGAACCTAGGACCACGTCTTACTTTATTTTGCATAGGCTTTTAAATATTGATGATGATTCTACTTAAATGGATTAATTATATACTGCAGCACTTTGATTCCCTTTAATGTTACATTTACAAACCACACAAATGGCCTAAACTGTGTGATGAAGAATGGACTCTAGTAGACCTGAATATTTTTGTCCTCACTATTCTGTGCTGAAAGAAGTTCCTGTTGCTTTGCACTTCAGCTCAGCTAGATTGTTAAATACCTTCATGATCTAGAAGGCAACTTGTAAGTGACTGATAGACAAAATAAATGAAATCTTAATCTCTTTATCATCCAGTAGTGACAATTTATCACCCTGTGTTTTAGAATGAAATTATTCCTGGTTTGGGCTTTTCTGATGTTTCCCAAAATGAGAGGAATGGGGAAAAGGAGCGTGGCTTCTGCAAAGGGACACACACCAGACATGGCCATGGTCTTTCTGTGCTGACCTGCCACCTTTAGCCTCTTGAGACTCCTTCCCTTCCACCTGCAGGTTCTGATTCAATGTGTCCATCGTCTTCTCCCTCCCAAGGATGGCATCAGCCTCATCCAACAGGTTCTTCTAACTGTCCTTTTTGAGGCACTGGCAGGAAACCTTCTCCTTCTGCATCACTTTCTTTCTTTTGGTTTGGAATAGATGGTCCTGTCTAGCTGAAATTTGTACCACTGGGTGGATATGAAAAGTATGAATTTCATTGGTAGGTGAACTGCTGTTTTTGCAAAAATTTCACCTGGAAATGTTTTTATGTAGTTTGTGTTTGGGACCATTCTTAAAAAACAAGTTCATTTGGGTTTGGTGATATTCTTTTAAGTTACATTTTTTTGTTGTGGTTATCTGACTTCCCCACCAAGAAGCAATTTTGGTGGAGTCCTCAGGCTACTGTGAAGTTTAGGCTTCTAGTAAAGCTGCAGCCTAAATTTCAGACCATCTGGAAGTTTATACAGCAGCATTTAGGAAGTACTCTGGGCCAAACAACTTCTCTCATGGATTTTTCTCAGGATGTGTTAGTCAACTTCAATTTCTGTTAATTTTCTTTCACCCTGCGTTAAAGCAATTACTGTATTTCACTGTATGGTAAAAAACCTGTCATTCTGCTCCCTCTGCTTTGAAGTTATGCCTCTGATTAGGCCAAGTTGAAAATGTTATCCTGATAGCTGCGTGCTCATTTCTGTCCCATGCTGCTGACTGCTGCCTTGCCTGTGTTGTGTTTTTGGTGCATTTGGTGGGGTTTTTTTACTCTTCATATCAGATTTCAGAGGTGCTTTGCATATGACTGATTAAGCTTAATGGATGTAATATATAACTTTTAAAAATAACCTTCTTGCTTAAATGCACATCATGTATTGAGTTGGTAATGTACTAGGAGAAGAAAAATAACTGAGACCTTATGACAGTTATTGTTTCCTTATTGAATTCAGAATGTTGTGAAGGCAATTTCCTTGACAGGATCAACTCCAGAGCACTTACTAGTATGCTGATTATTTTTTTTCCCCTTAATCTACCTCTGACATACCCTTTAAAAGCCTGAAATTTGAGACAATGACTACTTTATTTGCAACGTTAGCAAACCTTAGTTCAAAAAATCTGTTCTCTGTACAGAATTTGTGAGTGGGGAAGAGAAAATCACAGGTTGTGACAAGTGAGCCACAAAGCTATTTTATTGGTTCCAAATAAAGCCTGTGCTTCTAATTGCTCAAAGCCTTCCATTAGGGTCTGGTTTTTGCTTTTTGGGTGTTTTTTTTAGATCTTGTACTGTGCAGTTTCAATATCTGAATAAGAGGTGAGATGTGGAAAACTCAATCCCTTCTGTAGTATCCCACGTCGTCTGTTTTGCTAAAACAAAGATGATGGAAACTTCATGAGCTGAATTTGTTCAGCCATGCTTCTGGGATCTTGGCTTTTTAGAAAGAGAGCTTAAAGTTTGTATTTCCTATTAGTAATAAAATGAGACTGGCTAGACCTTTGCTTCTGTTTACAGAGGGGTTTTTAGAACACAAAGTTTGAGCATGTATTGAGAGTGTGATGTGCTCTTGATCACACATTAAAAGTAAGCAAACCTGGAGAGGAGCAAGTTGTTTGTAGAAATCTTCTGTAGATTGTTCCACTCGTATTCTGGAGCTGTTTCTGGGCTATGGTAATGTGTTTTAAGTCAATCTTGTTTTGTAGGCCTCGTGGTTTTCTAATTTCCAGTAGTCTCTGCTTGGCATCATTAGCCAGTGACATAGCTTTGCCAATCTGGCCCAGTCTGTTGTTAAAATGTTATTTTACCTCTCCTGATTGCTGTGGCTTAGTATGGAGGGAAGCATTTTAAACAGAGTGGTGACTTGTTATATTTACTGTACCTGCTGCAAAATGACTTTGTGATCTTTAAGCCTAAAGCTTTTTATTTTAAGGCGCCCAAACACGTCTCTTGCTAAAAATGTTTGGATGTACAAGGTGCAGCTGTTATCTCACTCCTCTTTGTTCTCTCTGGTTTCTTGAGAGAAGATGAAACGAAATGCAGTGACAGGTAAGGATGTCTCACAAAACACGTAGAAGAAATGTAGCTTCCCATTCCATAAATTACTGTTACTCTGCTCACCAGCTGCCTCTTATGATGTTTTATTGATGAATAAAAATGGTGTCTGAGGCAATAGAATGTCTTGCATCTTACAATACTGCCAGTTATAAAGATGTCTCCTTGAATAAATTTCACAATTAGAAAGTATTGACAAAAATATTCAATCTTTTTTACATCAAAATAAGCTCAAACATCTGCTGCCAAGTCAGACAATATCAACTAATCTTATAAAAGTATATTTTTATTATACTGACAGATGCATGGCTGCATGACATAGATGTCAATTTAAGTTACTAGTGCCATTAATACTTGACAAAGACATGCTCCCAGAAGAATTTATGTTCTTAAATTGTTGTCAGATGAGTATATGCCAACAAAAAGTAACCAGTTATTCAGCCATGTTTTTAACAAAGCTAAAAGTGTGTTATCTCCAGAGACATCACAAAAATTGCTATTCACATCTTTCCTATTCTCTAAATTCCTCAGAATTGACAGCAGAAAAAATAATTCTGTGCCTGCAAATGCATGTTTAACCAAGCCATACACACATCCCTCTTCACTTTCTGTATGTTCTGGCTGGCAGCACAGGAGGATTTTCAGTTTCGTTTGAGGTGAACTTCTTCAACATTCAATTGCTTTCCTCAAAATTTCAAATAACCTTACTGTTTGGCAAGAATGTTGTTTTAAAGAAAACAGTGATGAAAATATTAACACCAGAGCAGAGTTTCTGGTCTGCTTATTCAGTTAAAAAAGTGTTGGAAAGTGATACAACGTAACACATTAAGAAGCTGAGATTTAAAACATTGATGTCTAGTTCTTATTTGTTAAATGTGCTGGTATATTCATTATTAAAATTTGTACCTTTTAGTAACCAGAGCTTTCATTGTGGGTATTCCATAATGAGCAACTGAGCTTACTTTAAATTCTTTCCTTCCAGGCCTTCTATTTTCTTTATTTTTTCCCCTTCTCTCCCCACACTAGTTTTTTGGAAAGAATTTTGTTTCATAAAGCAAGAGTTGAATTCTCAGGGTACAGCAGACCCTGAGATCCCAGTTCTCACTTGGTTTCTTTACTAGGGCTGTCCTGGTGCTGTTAAAAAGCATATATATCTGGTCCATTGAGGTTTTAAGTCATTTGAAGTACTGACTTTCTGGTTGAATCTGGGGCTATAAACATCTCATTAAGGGCTAAATTGTTATCCTTAGCATTTAGATATTGGTTTTTGTTAAAGTGGTTTTTTTGGAGTGGATTTTTTTTTCTTTGAGATGTGGCTGAACTTTGTAGAAATGCTTTTTCTGCTCATGAAATGTCCCTATTAAAAAGAAACCCAGAGCTAAAGGGCTGAAAACCATCTTAACACTTCTAGATGTATTTCTGTTCACTGTACTGAGATAGACTGTGAAGATGAGATCTGTCTCTCAGAATGCAGCATTCAAATCTCCTTTTAAAGTAGTGGTGATGCACAGCATCTCTAGAGCTGTAAATTTGTGTGATCGTGAAGCCACTGTTTAAAGGACACTGGTCCCCAGATTTAGTGCTCTTTTTTTTTTTAAATTTTTTTGTTTTTGTTTTTTTTTAATTGAAGCCTATGTTACTGGTGTAGGCAAAAATATTTAAGCTGAGATGAGCTCTCACCTCTGTTTCCTCTTGAGGGCCATCACCAGTGATGTTTTGGATGGGGCTCTATCAACGTGTCTTGTGTTTCAGTCTGGCACAGCGGGCTACTGCTGGCTGCCTGGCCACTCTGTGTATGTATTAAAATAATATTTCAAGGTTGTATTGTGAGTAGATTTTCAGAGTTAATGGCCAGGGATCTATTGTGGACTGTAGTTTTTAAGGAGGCCATTTCAGAGAGTTTGGGCAGGTCACTTTGAAAGGGTCATGCGGGACTGAAATGAGGCGCAAGAAGCCTTTACTCACATTTCTTTGGAGTCCCTCTTAGTCTTGTTTGCTTTCTTTTATTTTCCTTTGCCTTGGTAACTTGGTAGCAATTCAGCAATTCTTATTTCCTCCCACGTCAAGTCCCCTGTACCTTAAGCATCTTGTGCAGCTCTTGAAAAGAGAACTAAGGACAAGGGGTTGGCCAAGGTGGATTTACAGTCTGCAGTCATAAAATCATAGAATCGTGGAGTGATTTGGCTTGGAAGGGACCTTAAAGATCATCCCATTCCATCAGTCCTGCTGTGGGCAGGGACACCTTCCACTGGACCAGGTTGCTGAGAGCCCCATCCAGCCCAGCTGGGGACAGTGCCAGGGTGGGACCTGCACAGCTTTTGGGGGCACACGGTGTGAGGTGTCCTACCTAAGGCTGGCCATGCCCTGGGAGGAACCTGCAGGGCAATTCCAACCCTGTCAGGTTTGGAGGCTGAAAGCTTCCTGAGACCTTCTGCTGGTTGCTCATAGAGCTGCCCACAGCTGAGCCTCTACAGCAGGAGCAGCTTCCAAAGTGTTTTCCAAGACCTGGTGGTTTGGGAGCACTGATGTGCAAAGTGCAGCAGCAGATGAACGCTGAGGGAGTGAGAGGAGAGGCTGTGCTTGCTCCAACTTAACATGATGTGATTGCAGCCATGGGGCTGTGCTGACCTCTGGGTGGGAGAAGATTCATTAGGTGCTAAGTGACAGGTTACTTCTGTAGTGGTAAGACTTTCCCAAATATGGAAAGAGACGTGTGTTTTATTGAACCTTTCAGGGAGAGTCTGAAAAATCTGAAAATAAAGATTCTTGCTTTTTGACAGATTATCTTTCTAGCAAAGAAACTGCAAATATAAATCAGTCTTGTTCTTTCCTGGAATCATAAGAAAATGGTTTGATTTTCCTTCTATTGCAAGCAAAATTAAGGGGAAAAAAAAAAAAAGAGTGCCTGTGAATTATTATTGCATTTTCAATAGCTGTAGTAGATGCATTGCAGCCAAAAATCATTTGAACTGTTTTTACTGTTTCTATAGTGAACTATGTGGTGCTGACTTACATTATATGTTATTAAGAAGTTTTTGGAAAGTATGGAAAGATGAGCAATGTTAGGAAAACTTAATGAGAGTAACATAATTCTCTGAGAAGCCATTGAATGAAAGGTTGCAATGAGGGTGTTGGCTGGGTATCTGAAGCAACCTTTTTAGTAGTGGAAACTTTGCTAACAGGTTTTAGTTGTGTGTCTCAAATCTCTTGAACGTAGTAACTGAAGTCCTAGAACGTGACTCATGTCAGGATTAGAATAGTTTAATTGTAGGTGTATTCTACAGTGCTAAAAAAATGAGCTGGAATAGCAGGCAGTAGATGACACTTGGTTCCTTCTAGTTTCTTCTGATAAGAGCTCTGCTGATTTCTATAGCAGATAGGTATTTTTTACTGCAGGGAAAGTGATGTTACCTCTTACAGGAGGTCTTTGGAAGCAGCTGTAAAAATATGAGTCTGGTTTTATTTGTTTCTTTGTTTAATAGTGAATTTCAGTCAGGGCAAGAATAGGCAAATGGAACAAGATTGACATTGTTTGCAACATGTCTGCACACATTTATTTTTACCATCATTATATCTTTGTCAAAGGCAATATATCCATGGCAGTATTTGCTCCCTGCTAGCACTTTAGAGAGGATAGCCAAGAGGTGTTAATCAGTTATAGGTAATGGTGTTGTTGTTTTTTAAAGTTTTCCATTTTGTGTCTGTTGCTCCAACCTTTCTGTGTCTTGGAACAAGCGCTTTGAAAATGGCTCCAAATCACATTGTTTCAGAAAAAAAGATTTTTTTTGTCCCATTTTCCTTCATCTAATGTTCCAAGGTACTAGAACCAGACTTGGATGAGAAAAATGCATGAGGGCACCTCTCTAGGTCTTGATTTTGCTGATTCTTTAGTGACTTTAGGACAACTAATCCTAGGATGAGTAGTAAATTAGTTTGCTTTGTTTTGATATGGTCAGCTATGCTGGATATAAAACTGCTTTTTTTTTTTTTTTTTTTTTAAGAACATTGCATTTTGACTAATGCAGGAGTACTCAGTGAGTAAGTAGAGGTACTTTTGAACATGGATCTTGGCTGTGATGGAAAATCTGGCTTCCTGTTGAAGGCAGTTTTACTGAAGTGTCAGGGGAAGCTGATTGCAAATGTTTGAGGTGAAAATGGATATTAATTCAAAGGTGTTTGTAGAATATCTGATAGAGAAGAAAACAAAGATAATTGTCATTTTATGTAAAAGTCTCAAGAATGTGCTCAAGCAAACCCCACAGCAAGGAATTTGCTGTTTACAGGCTTCTATTGAAGAAGCAGAGGAAAAATATAACATATAGAAAATACCTAGTTTATCTTGCTATATACCCTTTTCCTGGAGCAGGGCATGGTTTAAGGTATCTGCTCTTTACTCATCAGGAAGCAATAAAAAAAAATCTGTGTCTCCCCTTTATGCTCTTACTTTGTTTTAAATATATTCTGATACAACAAGGAATTATTTCCCACACATCTAAAGGGCAGGTTTAGAAGCTTAGGCATTCCTTCTGTTTCTGCCTAGGAAGTGAAAGGAAAATATTTGGCATGACTCCAATTGTGCTAGCTTAATTTGAAGGACCATCTTGTATCACCATGCTCTGAAAATTGCTTTCCATAAGTGATTTATCAAGTTCTGGCCTGGGTAGCTGGATGGTTACAGTGCTGAGTCAATTAAACCTGCTGAGGGAAATCCCAGCTCTGTTGCTCTAACCCTTTTACATCACTGGAGCCAGGATTTCCCATCATCATCCCCAAAGGTTCCATGGCATGGAAAACAAGGAGAGATAATCAGAAGTTGCATCAAAGTCTATTTAAGTTTCTCTACAATGAAAATTTTGAATTAATTTGGTAATCACAAAGGAATATGGTTTATGCAATTATAAATGCAGAATTGTAATTTCGTAACCTATTCAATGCATTAGCTTTAGTAACTGTACTATTGTTTTATTTATTAGCTTCCATTTTCAAAGATATTGCAAAGGTAAAGACTGTAATTGCAATTTACAGTAAGTGTTTTTGCATTAAATGTTTTTGGGTAAGGGAAGAGTAGCAAAGTTACTGAAACAATGGAATATCTCTTGTGAAACATCCTTTGTTTTGGTTCCATGTATATTTAGGAAGCTCAATGCTAACAATTTCCTTTTTGTTTTTCTTACAGCTAATTCCAGCCTTCTTGGAGGTGGAGGAGGTGAGTACTTGCTTAATGCTTAATTCATTCTCAAACAAACTTGAAATATATGCTGGACCAATGCAGAGGATAGTTGGTTATTAAAAAAAAAAAAAAGTTCAAAAGCTGGAAATATAAATTTATTAGATGGAAAACTTCACCAAAGTCAACAGTCTCTCCTATCATCAAGAGGTAAGGTTTGCAACTGCTGCTGAATTTGGTTTCACCTCTGGGTCAGAGTAGAGGCTGCCATGTATATGAGTCTGACTAAAACATAAAGGAATTGCTGAGCTGCCTTATGCTGTGTTGTGTTTTTAAGTATTTAGGCTTTTTAATTTACACCAGGGGAATCTCAAATGTGTGATTAATAAACAATTTTAACAGAAATGCTGAAATATTGAAGTACAGTAAAATGTAATTTTAGTAAATGAGTGGGGCTTTATCTTTGTACTTTTTTTTTTAATCTTATTTTTATGGTTTAAACTTGGTTGCTTACCTTACTCTGTTTGCCAGAATAATCAAGTTGATTTCAGTACAAATCTTTGGTGCAGGTCAGAGTCACTTACTGACGTGTCTGCTGGTAAGGCAGGGATGCTCAAACACATATCATTGTATTGCTTCCAAACACTTGGATGCTGTTTGATTTTAGTAGAATGATGCTATTTTACTTTTGGTGTTACTGTACTACTGTGGCTGTAAAATCTACGTGAGTGGTAACAATTCAGGAAAGACAAACCCATAAAGAGCTTGATCTCAGTTTTCAGTGACTTTCCTTGCCAGTCAGTGGTAAGTAAAAGAGTTCAGTTCTGGAAATTTCACAGTGCAGGAATGGTACAGGCAGCCACTAATCTTCCTTCCTGGTGGGAGTTAAAAGAACTCTATGATCAGAGCTTACATATGTAAGGGTAAAGCAAAAGGCTCTGTAAAAAGACAGGAGATCTCTGTTGCTTGTGAGGCTGCAGGATAAGTCGTCAAAGCTTTTGTTTTAACTGAACAAGCAGCTCTTATTTTGGACTATGAAAAGGTGCTTGACTCCTAAATAAAATCATCTAAATAAAACAATTCCCGTTCCTCAGCTGTGTGTCTGGACACTAAAGTACAGGGCAGCCTTACCTGTTAATCCTGTTGGATTAATCTGTTTCTTTTGATTTGAGTTAGTTGTTTGCAGTATACCGAATTTTTCTTTGTTTAAAAGATAATCCTTTAGGAGGTAATCCTTGGCTAGCTGTTCCTGTTTTTGCAGAGCTGTTCCTGTACCTCCTCTCCAGCACTTGCTCCCAGCTGGTAACATCGAAAAAAAAAAATATAAATCAATGCAAATGTTCAAATTCCAATCAGGTTCCCAGAGCAGTGCTGCTGCTGAAAGGATTTGGCTATTAACTTTCTGTGTTATTTATTCAGCTGGACTGTACTTCAGAAGTTCGTGTCTGTTCAGTGTGGCCCTTGATAATGTGGCTCTCCCTTTGCAGCAGATGGGATGAGCCTGTGCTGTGGGTCAAGTTGGGATTTTCCCTCTATTTTATGTGTTAAAAGTGGCAATTAAAAATATGTTCTCTCCCCTCATGGCAGGCTGGGGTGATGGCAGCCCAAGGTGCTGCTGCCCCTTCTCCTCATCTTCTCCCTCCCTCCCTCCCTCCCTCCCTCCCTGCTCCTGCCCTGACATCCTTTGGGGTTTTTACTGCCATTTTAAAAATCACTCTCTTCAGGGCTGTGGGGAAGCTGCTGTGGAAGTTTGGGTTGGGTTTGGGCTGCTGCAGCCCCTGTGGCCAGAACCCCAATCCCACAGCCTTCGATCTCTGGTGGAAGGATAGCAATGCACCCTCCTGCTTGTGGTACAGGTAAAATACCAAATATTTTGGAATATAAAATGCCAAATCTGACAGAATATAAAATGCAAATCTACCAAATTGCCTGCGGTAGAGCGGCTGATGACCTCAGAGCACACTCACTTGGGGTTTGCAAGTTTTCTGAATAAAAATCCTGAGAATTTCATTGCCCAAGAACTCTAGATTTTGGACAGGCTCCACGGGGTGCATGTTTTGGAGAAGGGCAGAGTGTGTGGGGTCTGCAGGCTGGAGCTGCTCAGGGGTACGCAAGATCGAGGCAGCCCTGGCCAGCCACAGACAGATGGAGTCTGGAGCCCCTGGCTTTTGGAAGAATAGCTTGGTACTCTCCCACAGGCACATTCATTCCCAGTGGAATGGTTGTGGGTTTTAAATTCTGGGTATATTTTTTCTTTTATCCAGAAGAAAGTGACGGTAGCACGCTGCGTGAAATATTGATAGTGAATTATTAAAACTTTATTATATACGTAAACACCAAAGCCTTCTTTTGATTGCAGATGCTGAATATTTATGATAATGCATAATATTGTGTAGTTTCTCCAATAATGGGATTCAGATCTCCTCGGTAGTGCTCGTTAATTTAATCTCTCTGTCACTGCTGGAGGTATGAATACATGTCTTAGTTTTACAGAGAATGAGAACTGGAAATTTCCGCTTGTCCAAGCTTATGCAACAGGTGTAGTGATTTTGAGCTGCTTTTGAGCTGTTCTGTGTTTGAAATCTTTTCACAACTAAACTCAAATTAATTGGAAATAGTTATTTGCACATCCTGATCTAATGCTTGCAAATTACTTTTTCTGGGTGTTAAAACCATTTTCTGGAAGAGACCCGCTCAGAATCCCAATGGGCAACATTGTGGGTGAACATTGTGCACCTGCTTGCAAGTTCAAGGGCCAGTGGTTTTGGGTGGCTGCTTATCATCCCTGTGTCACCTCGGAGCCACATCAGGGCATCCCTGATTTCCCAGAGCCAGAGCAATGATTTGTTCTTGCATTCCCCATTTAAATGCTGTCTGTTCTTTTTCATGACCATTTGGAATGAAGAGATAAAAGCACAAAAGATACCAGAAACAATTTTTCACAGGACTGTTTAATCATAAAATCAAGAAACTCACAATGGAGTCTTTAGTTAAATATAGATGTTGAAGCTTTCTTTCTGCTTTTCACATAACTCTGAAGTTTCCAGGATTTCATTATGAGTTTGGTGAGTGAGCCTTTTTTCTTTTTCATTCTTTACTGGTTTTAATAATTGATTTTTAATTAGGAGACATATTTCACTTTCAGGTGTAGATTTATCACACATTCAGCATCTCACTGCTAATAACTTGCATGGAGCATTATAACTTATTTGTGCATCATGTATTATTCGTCCCATTATGTTCAACAGTGCAAAGGTGAAAATTGTGAAGAAAATTACCTGCATTTGGAGGGAGTAAAGAGAAACACTTGGTATTTTGAGAAAAAGTAAGCTCTTTTAAAAATGTGTTATGGATTTTGACTTCAGAAATCTAAGTGCCCTATTTTGCATGGCAGTGTGTTTTCTTTACACTCTTTTACATTTATTTTAAGGAATTAAAGCATATGATTTTATGTACTTTATTCAAGCAAAGTGAGCAAGAGCTGAGATTTGTTCTCCCTTATGGCTTTGGGTAGTCTGTGGGGATTTTTTTGGGTATTGTGCACTGCTGTTACCACCTAGCATTCAGTTATTTTCCTCATGGTTCGTTTTTCCTGTACTTGATTTGCAGACTGTAATCAGATTTTTGTTGCATGCTGATTTCTGTTTTGGCGTGATTTCTTTGACCTCAAATTGAGGGTGTATTTAATTTTGGATTTTTTTTACCCCTGTAAGACTTTGTTGCCTATGCTAGAATTTGGGAAGGAGATACCACCTTTTAGTGTGTCTTGTTTATTACGAGCATACTTTCTTTGAGCTCCGTACTTAAAATGGGTAATTTTGTCTTTACAAACTCAGAGAGAGGGCAGGTTATATTTGCAGTTTCTTGGAAGCATCATTTGCACCCAGTTGAAGTTGGTTGCCCCAGAAGATCTGTCTGCTTTTCTGTTTCTTTCCTTCTCTCTCTTTTTTTTTTTTTTTTTTTTTTTGGCCAGTACAACTATTTTTTCCTACGGCTTTTGCAAGTATGGAAAAAAATTAATTCCCGTGTAGCCATAAATATTTTAGCATATCTTAAATGGAGGCCAGACCTACCTGTCCCCCCTGCCAAGATACAGTTTGTAGGCACAGTTGAAACAATTTTTATGGCATGGAGAACTTGTGTTCATGGTCACAGCAGGGAGCTGGGTTTCTCTGTGCTTCATTGCATGGACTCCATTCTGAACTTGGGATTTGCTGCTTTTACGTCTGTGTTACTTTATAATAGTGACAAAAAAGCGTGTTTTCTCCTCAAAGAAATCACCACAGATTGACTTCTATCTGGAGTTGCATCCCGTCAAATGTGTCAACTGCTGTTTGCCAGCCACCCTGTCTATTTGTCAATTAATTGTGAGCTAATGGGCTAAAAAATCTAGTGATTATCCAGTCAGTAGTGTCAGGAAGGAACAGCTGACACAAATACCTTGACATCCCTCCCCTTAGCCAGGGATAAATTTTTATTCTCATGGCTGTGTCTTAGCTAAGTTGCTCACCATGTCCAACCATCTTCTGATAGTTAAATCTCTAGCAAAAAAAACCAACAAGAAGGGAGGTTTTGCACTTTCTTAATAGCAACTTGACATCAGTTTACTGAATGAATATTAATGACACCAAGAAGTGAAAGTTGCACGTGAGAAAATGGGAGGCAGGAACGAGACAAGTTGCAGAGCACCCTGTAGCAATATATATAACAGCAGAAGCCTTTAAATACCAGACTTGCCCTGCATTCGCTCATTCAAAAATGTGTAAGAGAAAGAAGACAAGCCTGTTTTGTCCAAAACCAGGACTAGATGCTCTCTGTTTTGGATTTCACAGGGCTTGGGTTTGATATTTGCATAATTTAAATGCAAGTGAAGCAGGGGTTTAAATCCAAAGTTCAAATTTGTGCGTGACGTGCGCATAACATGAAATGTATCCCGTGAGAGGGAGAAGAAAGAGTTTGGGAAAGGAGCACTGACAGGATTCTTCCATCAAGAAAATAAGTGTTATTATTTTGGGTTTTTTTTTTAATGTCAGTCTGTTGGCATGTTCTTGTTATCATGTCAAATGCATTTGTCAGATTGGGGTGTGCTCACAGTCAGTGGCTCCATGGAACAAATGTGCTTCATCTGGGATTTCAGCTATCTTCAAAAGCTCCCACTTGCTTTGTACCCTGCATTGTCATAGCCTAGGTATGTAGATAATGGCTATGGAGGTACAAAGATTTTCCTGGTGAATAATGACCATGAGAAGAACTGATAATTTAAGGCAAATGGCCATTTCCCTTTGTTGCTAATTAATCCCTTTTTGCTGGAAGATTGCTGCTGCAATGCTGTAGGGTTGTTAAAGTGTTTTATCTCCTTTTACTATTTGCATGCTGTTCTTTTTCATCTCTGTAAATATAGAGGGTTTGAGAGGGCTGTATCCACAAGTTCCCCCACTGTGACAGTGCATCAGCCAATTAAAATGTTAATATTTATGTATTTTTTTCTGCACAGCTGTAGTAGTTCCATTGGTAGGCCAGTAGCTCAGGGTAGACTGTAACCCTTTCAAGGTGTTTGGTTTAGCCCAAAATCTTGTTATTCATGAGCTTTTTGTTGTATCAGATCAAAGCAAATAGATTTCTCAGTAATTTAACATCTTTTATAGAATTTCTTCAAACTTCCTATTCAAGCAAAGTCTTTCTTTACGTCAGTTATTTTCTTTCTTTCTTTCTTTCTTTCTTTCTTTCTTTCTTTCTTTCTTTCTTTCTTTCTTTCTTTCTTTCTTTCTTTCT
>VZUI01091367.1:10168-26946 GCA_013401135.1 Cettia cetti | reverse complement strand
CATCCATCCATCCATCCATCCATCCATCCATCCATCCATCCATCCATCCATCCATCCATCCATCCCTCCCTCCATCCCTCCATCCCTCCATCCCTCCATCCATCCCCTCCCCACCTCCCTGCTCCCGCCCCTGCCGAGGCTGCAGAGAAGCTGCTGCACCTCCCCTGGAATTCCAGAGGGGCTGCTGGATCCTCCTCCTCCATCCTGCTGGATCCTCCTCCTCCATCCTGCTGGATCCACCTCTTCCACCCTGCTGGATCCATCTCCTCCACCCTGCTGGATCCACCTGCTTCACCCTGCTGGATCCACCTGCTCCATCCTGCTGGATCCATCTCCTCCACCCTGCTGGATCCACCTCTTCCACCATGCTGGATCCACCTCTTCCACCCTGCTGGATCCACCTCTTCCACCCTGCTGGATCCACCTGCTCCATCCTGCTGGATCCATCTCCTCCATCCTGCTGGATCCACCCCCTCCATCCTGCTGGATCCACCCTGCTGGATCCATCTCCTCCATCCTGCTGGATCCACCTCTTCCACCCTGCTGGATCTCCAAGCCAAAGGTTCTGCTCCTGCTCTGCTCCGAGGCCTTGGGAAGGCCTGGTGGTGGGAAGGCTTTCCCCAGCTGCTCCCGGTGTTCCCAAACTTTGGGAAGAGCTTGGGCGACAAAAAGGGTGGTGCACAAGGTGCTGGATTCATGGAGAACACCTGGATGGGACAGGATGAGGATTTGTGTGTCTGGATTTGCTCCCCCAAAGGGCCTGAGCAGAGGAAGGGATTTCAAACGGGAGCTTTCCAAACCTTGGGAAGCTTTTCCCCTCTTCCCTGGGTTTGATTTTCCTTTGGGCATTCCTGGCTGGATTTACAGAAAACACCTGGATGGGACAGGATGAGGATTTGGGTTTTCTGTGTTTGGGTTTCTGGGGCATTTCTTGAGCAGAGGAAGAGCGGGACACAAATCCCAGCAGGGCTCCAAGGGAATTTTCCCCTTTTCCCCTCTCCATCCCAGTGCTGGAACAGGGCTGGGATAACCCCTGGGATTCCCTGGATCCCACCCTGCCTCCAGCTGGGCTCTCCTGGCCCATCCCTGCTCTTTTCCAGGCTCAATTATCCCTAAAAAATGATCCCAAAGCTCTGCTCCTGCCCCACCATGTGCTGACCCCAATTCCAGGCCCCAAAACTCCAAGAATCCTTGGAAGCAGAGCTTGGATCCTTCCAGGTTCCTGGCCAGATCCCAGGGAATGCTCTCCTGACTGATGCTTCCCACACCTGCCTCCTACACATTCCATGGAAAAACCAGGAAAAATTTTCATTCCATGGAAAAATTCACATCCAGGAGTGCAAAATAAATCCAAAATATTTAAATCCACCCAGGCAGGGAGAAGGGGGAGCTCGACTTCAGTGGAATTTGCTGCTGTGGATCCATGAATTCCCTTTTCCTGGGGAAAAGGGGTTTTATCCTTTTTTTTTTTTTTTTTTTTTTTTTTTTTGCAAGCTGGCTGGGATCTGCTCCATGCCATTCTCCATCCTTGTGCCCAGAGGACTTGCATATGGTAAAAAAAAAATATGGGAAAAAGGGATAAAAATGAAAATAAAAGGGAAAAAATTTAGAAAAAAGGGAAAAAAATCAAGAAAAAAGGAAAAAATGAGAAAAACGATAAAAACCACAAAAAAAGCTCAAATCCCTCTTTTGTACAGAGATATATTTTTATTAATTAAAAGTTTGTACAGCTAAAAAAATAAATAAAAAAAACCAAAATGTAATTTTTTTTTCATTATCGTAGGGAAAAAAAACCAAACAAACAAACAAAAAGAAGTAGTGGAAAAAAAAAATCAGCTTTTTTTTGTAAATGTAATAAAGTGTATAAATGGTTTCCATAAAAATGTACATATGGAATCTCTCCATGCCCCTGGCTTGTCTGCAGAATTCCCAGTTAATTTATCTGTCTCTGTATATGAGGCTTTTCCGTGTGTTCCCGGCGTTCCCTGCGGAATTTCAAAGCTATTTTCAATTTTGGATTTCCGAATAATAAAAAAATCTCGATTTTTGCATTGCTTTTTCTTACAGCCCCCTGGTACTTTTTTTTTTTTTTAATTATTATTTCCTCTTTTTTTTTTTTTTTTTTTTTTTTTTTTTTTTTTGTGGGGTTTTTTGTGTGTGTGTATGAATTCCAGAAGGTTCATCCCAGGATTTTCTGCAGGGGTGGAGGTTCCCGATTTTCCCAGCTGTGGGGACGTGTCCCGGTTTCAGGACAGGGGGGAAGTTTGGGGGAATTGGATGGATTTGGATGAAGGGATTTTGGCTTTTCCAGCGGGATTTCCTCAGGGATATCCCACGGGATCCTTCCCAACCCCCTCATTCCCCGCCCCAATTTACCTTAATGAGGTTTTAATTAGCAGCCCAACGCCTCCTCTGTCCCCATGGGCAGGAATTCACTCGGGATCGAGGGAATTTGGGATAGAAAAGGCCCTGGTGGGGTCTTTGATGCTCCTTGGTGCCTTTGATTTGAATTTTCCCACTCCCAGACGCTTTATCCTCGGATTTATCCCCGGATTTATCCCCTCCTTGGCTGGGTTTATCCAAAATCAGGGCGGGAGGGAGCTGAGGGGTTTGGGGGATGTTTGGTGTGACCAATTCCCGGCAGGATGAGCCCGGGCCGGGGAGTTCCTTGGGATTTTGGGGCAGCAGAAGGGATCCTGCTGAATTCCCGATGGATTCTGAGGGAGGGGAGAGGATGGAACCCTTTGGGGTCCCCAGGGAAGCTGCGGCTGCCCCATTCCCTGGGAATGTCCAAACTCGGAGCAGCCTGGGCCAGTGGGAGGTGTCTCCATCCATGGGATGATCCTTAAAGTTCCTTCCAGCCCAAACCATTCCAGGATTCTTCCCGCTCCCAATTCCCAAAGGTTTCCCTCTGGATTTGGGGTTTAACCCCGGAGCCAGGCTCAGCTTTGGGGTGTTCTTGAGGAGAGAATTCCTCATTTCCCAAGCATTTTTTGCCACCAAGTTCCAAACCTCGAATCTCCTCCAAAAGAGGGGTTTAGTGCTTTTCCAAAGCTCTCCCGGCCCCTCTGCCCACATTCCCTGGAAGGAAAGATCCCAAAAATCCCCCCCCTGGCTCTTCATGAGGGGGAGAGAGCTGGAGCTCCCGCGGGGAAACTTTTGGGGGAAAAAAATAGGGAGAGACCGGGGAAGCAGGAGCTGGAGCATCCACCGGGAAAAAAAATCCAGGGAGAGCAGCAGGACAGGAGCTGGAGCATCCACCGGGCATTTTTTTGGGAAATAAACCCGGGAAGAGCAGCTGGAAGAGCTGGAAGGAGCTGAAGCATCCACTGGGAATCTTTCGAGGGAAAAAAAAAAAAGCGGGACAGGAACTGAAGCATCCACCGGGCATTTTTGGGGGAAAATAAAACCGGGAAGAGCAGCGGGAAGAGCCGGCAGGAGGAAGCGGAGGGGCTCTGGATAAATTTGCATCGCTAATTAGGCTCGGCTCGGTCCAGGCAGCCGCAGTTCGGCTCCTTAATGAGGCTCTCGCTCATTAACACCTTATTAATTCCGTGGACAGGGCGCTTTTAGGGCCATTTAAAAGCGGCGGGTCCCGGAATTCCCACAGTCCCGGAATTCCTGGGACAGCCCCGGGATGGGCAGAGGAGGATGCGGAGCTCAGCTCATCCAGGTTCTTTCCCGGCTGGAAGCTCCCGGTGGGAAAATTCCGCATCCCCCAGCCCCAAATCCCGCGGGGCCATCAATGCTGGAGCTGCAGAAAATCCCACAAAAAGCTCTTTTAGACATTCCCAGCTTCCAGAGCCACAGGAAGGACACCTGAGGAATTCTCCGGGAGCATCCCAAGGGATTCCTCGGCAGGATCCGTGCCCTGATGCCGGGAGCTGCGTCATCCCCCCCAAAACAAAATCCGGGAGATGTTTTTAATTAGAATTTTCTTCTAAAATGAATCCCCCCGAGCTCCAATTCCTTCCCTGAACAACCAGCTGCCAGCCTGGAATATTCCAAACTCCTGTAAAAACAAGGGAAGAACCCCCCGTGAGGAGAGCGGGAGCACGGGAGGGATGGAAAAGATGGAATTGGCGCCTTTTCCCACCCGGGTTTATAAATTAAATGATAAATGAAATATCTCTTTAATTAAATGTCACTTTCAAGATCACTTTCATTCAGCCGAGGGATGGAGGGTGTCAGGCCGCATCCAGGAATTATTGTTCCATTTCCAGCGGCAATTCCAGCTGATTGTGGAACAAACGCTTGGAATTCCTTCCCCTCCTGCCATCCTGGGCCTCTCCCCCATTAAAAAGTGATTAAATTCAGCTCCCGAACTGGACGGGTGGGGTTGGATTTCCCCAAGGGATTCAGGGCACGGGAGGTTCGCTGGGAGACGGCACCGAGGGGGAGCTCTGCGCTCCTTCCCTTTCCTTTTTTTTTTTTTTTCCTTTTTCTTTTCTTTCTTTTTTCCCTCCCCTTTCCTTTTATCCCTTTTCCTTTATTTTTTCCCCCTTTCCTTTTTACTCCCTTTTTTTTTCCTTTCCATTTTTCCCTGCACGAGGCCATTCCCGGGTTTCTCAGCAGGGAGAACACGGCTCATTGGCAGAACCGAGCCGCTGGGATTGTCACTATTGATTTTTCCCCGCTTCCGCCACTTCGCAGCTCCTGGAAAACATCATTGGAACAAATGCCGGGCACTTTGGGACAGCTCTGGGATCTGCAGGCGCCGTCCCGGAGTGTTCCTTCGGAAATCTGGGAAGAGATTGTTTAAAATCCATGTTCAGACCCAGAGGCTGATGGAGCTGCTTGAACCCGGAGTAGTTTTGACCCGGAATTCTCGGCTGTGGGATCAGCTGGGAGGGGCTGCCACAATCGGCACAATTCCCGATTCTCGGGAATCCACACCCTTGGAATGCGACACAGATCCACGGATTAACCGCGCCATTCCCAGCAGCTGCAGCACCTGGATGTGGCACCTTGATCCCGGCTCCGAACCTCCCAATCCTGCTGGGAGCAGCTGCTGCTGCTGGCGCTGCCACCCCCGAAGGTTCTGCCTCCAAAACTCCACTCCCTGCTGGGTTTGGGATGGGTTTTTTTACGTTTCCTCAGGGGTGCCTGCCTGGAACACCGGGAATGAAGAGTTCTCAAACTGGGAGCAGCTGATTCCCAGTCCAGCAGGTCACTCCTCATGGAAATCCAGTGTTGGATGCAGGATTCCCAGTCCAGCAGGTCACTCCTCATGGGAATCCCATGTTGGATCAGGATTCCCAGTCCAGCAGGTCACTCCTCATTGGAATCCTGTGCTGGATCAGGATTCCCAGTCCAGCAGGTCACTCCTCATGGGAATCCCATGCTGGATCAGGATTCCCAGTCCAGCAGGTCACTCCTCATGGGAATCCCATGCTGGATGCAGGATTCCCAGTCCAGCAGGTCACTCCTCATGGGAATCCCATGCTGGATGCAGGGTTCCCATCCAGGGACACCGGAGCCAGGTGTGCTCCCACCTGGAGCAGATTCCAGGGTGAAATTCCATGGGCAGATGGTTTGGGGTGGCGTCTGTCCTTCCCAGCTCGTGGGACACAAATCCCAGCGGGGCTCCAAGGGAATATTCCCCACAACTCGTGGCTGCCAAATCCCTGGAAATGTCCAAGGATGGAAAAACCCGGGATAAGGGAAGGTGTCCCAGGGCAGGATGATCCTAAAGGCCCCTCCCATCCCAAACTCCTCTGGAATTCCCAGATTCCAACGATGCTGCTCCAAGGGAAAGCTTTGGGAGCAGGGCGGTGCTGCCAAGCCGGGCTGGGCTGAGCTCCTGTGGAAAAACCCTTGGAAAACAGATGGGAACAAAATGGTGCTGGCAGCAGAGAGAGGTTTAAGGATCTCACATCCCAAATTTTGGCAGCCCGGAGAGGTGACCGGAACAGGGACAGCTGCCAGGATCTGAGGGAGCACAAGGAAAATGACAACGGGAATCTCGGGAATTGGATTTTTGGGAATTCCTCGGAATTGCTGGGGCTGAGCCCCTCCAGCCTCTGCCAAGACCTGGGGGTTAATTAACGCCGCAACAAACCCTCATTAAGAGGCCTAATTAATATCATTTCACTTAGAGACAGGAGGCAGCTACCATACAGGGAGGATTGTGCCAGGAATTTTCCTGCAGGGATACCTGGGATGGGGATCTGGGTGTGGCTCCAGCATTCCAGCCGTGTCTCCAAAGGATTCCCCCGCCCTCACCCCATCCCCAGCTCCCTTGTCCATGGGCTCCATGGAAGGTTGGGGTTGGTGATCTTGGAGGTCTTTCCCAGCCTTCACAATTCCATGATTCCCGTGCTTCCCATCCCGGGGTGCCAGCCCCGTGTGTGACACCACTGTCCCCTCTGTCCCCTCACTGTCACTGCCAGGCCAATCCTGCTCTCACCGTTCCCCAGCCTCATTCCCGCAGCCAATTCCATGGAAAAGGATGGAAATTCATTCCCTGCTACTCCCCCTCCCCGCTCTGCAGGAATCTTGGAGCTATTTTGGGCAGAGCATCCAAAATTTGCCTTTTTTTTTTTTTTTTTTTCCCTGGAGAAGCAGGATCAGCTTCCTGAACTTTGGGCATCCTGCCTGTGGGGCTGGGAGCAACATTCCCAATGTTTTGATGGAGTTTGGGGTGCGTTTATTCCAGTTCCTACAACAATCCAGCAGAACAAAACACTTTAAAAAAGCAAATCCCTCTTTCTAGGAGGCGAAAAACCTCCCCATCAAACAATAATCCAAGAATAAAAATCAGGAATTTTATGGCACCGCCAATAACGAACTCCTCAGCTGCTCATTTACATATTTCAGCCCTTGTTTAATATTCTAATTAGCGGTTAATCAGCTATCGAGAGAGAACAAACGGTGATTAGCTCATCTTCACCTCCTCCAGGTGATTTGGGCTCATCAGTGCAGCAGCTCCGGGAAACTTTCCTGATATTCCTGAATTATTCATGGCCACGGGGTGGGATTTCAGGATGGTCCCGGAGGGTGAAGAACCCAGGGGGATACGGTGCCTTTTGGGGGAAAACAGGTGGTTTAGGTGGGATTTCGAGGGGAAAATCCTCCCTGGAAGGATGGGAAGGAGCTGGGATGGATTTCCCGGGGAAACCGTGGCTGGCACATCCCTGGAAGTGTCCAAGGCCAGGTTGGAACAATCTGGGATAGAGGAAGGTGGCCCTGCCCATTTAATTTATTTATTCCAGGCTCTCGTTCATCCCTCTCCTCTTTTCCACAGCTTTCCAAGGAGCTGGGAAGCAAAGGAAAGCCCCTGCGGGAGGCCTCAGGTCTGGAGGAGGAACTGGTGCGATCCCAAAGGGATTCCTTGATTCCCTTCTTCTCTTTTGCCTTTCCCATCCCACCCAAGGCTCCGCCCCTCAGCATTCCCGGGGATTTTGTGGCTGCAGGAGCCGATCGGAATAATTTGGAAAGATTCCACCTGGTTTTGGTTGGAAAAGAAGCCCTGCTTTGGCTCTTGATGTTTGGAGCAGGGATCAGCCGAGGTGCCGAGGCTGGGCTGGCTCCCGGGAGAATCCGTGAGGCACCAGCAGGTGGGAGGGAGAGGCAGGAGCTCCAGACAGCTGCTTCCCGGAATTTTAATTAATTCCCGATCTTTTTAGTCTTCCCAGACGCCGGCTTTGCCAAGCTCTGGATTCCCAGCTCCCGGTGCCCCCCGGGTTGGATCAGGAGGGTCAAAGCTGCCGCTTGCCAAGGCAGAGCTCCCTCAGCCTTTTTGGGAAGCTCTGCTGGCTCTGGAAGCGGCGGGGTCAGCTGGAGCTGCGTCCCGGGGTGTGCTGGAGCTCACCCATCCCATCCCCTCCCCTCCAGGGATGTGCTGAGGGTGGGACTGAGGAGCTCCCGAGGATCCCTGAACCCTCCTGGATGCCCAGGATGCTCCACAGGCACAGCAGAGCTTTTCCAGGCTCTGTCCTGGGAAGCGGCTCCAGCCCCTGATCCCTCCTGGAAGTGGCTTTCCCTGCTCCAGGAACAAAATTCAGCCCCTGATCCCTCCTGGAAGCGGCTTTCCCTGCTCCAGGAACAAAATTCAGCCCCTGATCCCTCCTGGAAATGTTTTTTCTCTGCTCCAGGACCAAAACTCAGCTCTCAACCCCTCCCAGCCCTTCCATGTCCATCCCAAAAGTGGGAAGGGATCAAAGGAAGGGAATTTCCCTCTTTTTCCCCACAAAGAGAAGCTGGGAGCTCAGCCCAGTCCCGGGGAATGATGCTCCAGCCCCTTCCAGAAGGAAAAGCGCTTTTATCGGGAATATCCCAGGCTGGGAGAGCGAATTCCACGGGCTGGCAGCTCCCTCTCGTGGGGAAAAAAAAGCGGGGAAGAGCTGGGATGTGGCCCAGATGTGCGGCACAGCTGCAGCGCGACTCCCCGCAGGGGCTGGACAACGGGAATTCCTCGGGAATTCCTCGGGAATTCCAGGGAGAAAGAGCGGGATAAATCTCCCCGGAAAGGGAGGCTCAGCCAGGTTGTTCCCTCCCCTCTCACAATTTTTGGGATTCGGGACAGGGTTGGAGGTTTTTCCAGCTGTTCCATCTCCACATTTGGGTTTCCATCTCTCTGGAATGACATCCAAGCAGTTTCCTTATGGGATGAAGCAACTTCAACCCTCAAAAATCCCCCTCAAAAACCCCCTTGCTTTGATCCAAAGAAATCCACACCTCATTCCAGTTATTAACAATCCAGCCTGGTTTTATTGCCCAGTTCTTCCAAAAGTTGGTGTTTTCCTCGCCACAATTATAAAACATTCCTATTTTTATCCCTATTGTACAAAGATTTACAGCTCTGGGAGTGACCAAGTTGGAGCTGGGAATTCTTTTAAATAATCAAACCATGATTTTGGTAGGGGGGAGGCTTGAAAAATTCCAATTAAAAAAAAAAAAGGCTAAAAAAGGGAAGGTTAAAAGGGGAAGGATAAAAAGGGAAGGATAAAAAAGGAAGGATAAAAAGGGAAGGATAAAAAGGGAATTTCCACGAGCTCCTTCAAACATCACAGGGGTTTCTAAAAATTTATTCCAAATTTTTTGGGGGAAAAGGCACAGGGAGCAGGTTTGGAACCCCATGGATGGAAACAGGACTCGAGGCCACCCTTTATTCCCAAACCGTGCCGGCAGCGCCTTCCCACCCTAAATTCACCTTCCCACCCCAAAATCACCCTCCCGGAGCCGCGTTTTCCCTGCGGCCGCCCTCACCCCGGCACTCCCAAAAACCAGGAAAACCTCGGGGCTGCTCCGCACGGAATTGCAGTGTCGTGGTCGCTTTGGGAAGGGTTTTTCCACCGGGAATCGCTCAGTAGAGCGGGCCCTTGACGCTGCCCGGCTCGGTGAGGCGCGCAGCAGCGTACGCAGAGGCTCCCAGGCAGGCGGCCGGCTCGCAGAATCCCGGGAATCCCGCGGGGCCCGGGGATCCCGGCTTGCCCGCCTCGCCCGGGGGGCCCGGGACCCCCCGCTCGCCGGCTTTGCCATCCAGAGCGTGCCCGGGGATGCCCGGGAGACCTGGAGAGGGAATGGGGGAACGGGGAGTGGGGTTGGGAACGTCCCAGAGGAGGGAAAGAGGGGCGGAGATGGGGAAGGAGGAAGGGAAGGGTGACCCAGGTGGGAGCTTTGTGGGATGAGCCTGGGCGGGTTCTGTGGGATGAATCTGGGAACATTTACAGGATGAACCTGGGCGGGTTTTTGGGACGAACATGAGCAGGTTTTTGGGATGAATCTGGGAACATTTACAGGATGAACCTGGGCAGATTTGTGGGATGAACCTGGGGTTTTAGGGAATGAACCTGCATAGGTTTATGGGATGAGACTGTTCAGGTTTTGTGGGATGAATCTGGGAACATTTACAGGATGAACCTGGGCAGATTTGTGGGATGAACCTGGAGTTTTAGGGGGTGAACCTGGGTAGGTTTGTGGGATGTTCAGGTTTTGTGGAATGAATTTGTGCAGGTTTTATGGGATGAACCTGGGCGGTTTTTGTGGGATGAACCCGAGCAGATTTACAGGATAAACATCTGCAAATTTTGTGGGATGAACCTGGGCAGGTTTGTGGGATGAATCTTAGGTTTTATGGGATGAACCTGGCCGGGTTTTATGGGATGAACCCATGCAGATTTACAGGATGAACCTGAGCAGATTTACAGGATGAACATCTGCAAATTTTGTGGGATGAACCTGGGCGGTTTTGTGGGATGAACCTTAGGTTTTATGGAATAAACCTGGGCAGGTTTTGTGGGATGAACCTGGCTGGGTTTTATGGGATGAACCGGGCAGATTTTGTGGGATGGATCAGGAGGTCCCCAACCACCGCTGCGCTCATCACCCCAAGGTGACAAAGGCCACTTGGGCGTGTCAGGGCTGGGGACACCTGGCCTCACCTGGGATCCCTGGAGGACCCGGCATTCCCGGGTGGCCACGGCCGATTTCTCCCCGCTCGCCCTTCTCCCCTCTCTTCCCTGTGGGCAGGAGGAGGAGGGCAGGAACCCCTGAAACCCTGGGGGGAGGGGAGGGCGCTGCCCTGCCCCGGGGTGGGGACAAAGTGGCAGTGCCACCCCCACAGGGTCTGTACCCACCTTTGGGTCCGACATTCCCGATCTGCCCGGCGGCTCCCAGGATTCCGGGGACACCCCGGGCTCCCATGGGGCCGTGGGGACCCTGCTCACCGGGGGGCCCGGGGGGGCCGGGGGGGCCGGGGGGGCCCATGGCCCCGACCCCGCCCAGGGCGGCTCTCCGGGCACTCACAGCCACCTCTGCCAGCTGCTCTGTGGGGCAGAGAGGGGCCGGGATGGGATCCACAGGATGGGATCCACGGGATGGGATCCACGGGATGGGAGCCACGGGATGGGATCCACGGGATGGGATCCACGGGATGGGAGCCACGGGATGGGAGCCACGGGATGGGATCTACAGGATCCGCGGGATGGGATCAGTGGGATCCATGGGATGGGAGCCACAGGATGGGATCAGTGGGATCCATGGGATGGGATCAGTGGGATCCATGGGATGGGATCGGTGGGATCCATTGGATGGGATCAGTGGGATCAATGGGCTGGGATCAGTGTGATCCATGGGATGGGATCAATGGGGTGGGACCCATGAGATCCATGGAATGGGATCCACAGGATCCATGAGATCCACAGGATCCATGAGATCCACAGGATGTGGTTAGATCTATGGGATGGGATCCACAGGATCCATGGGATGGGATCAATGGGATCCACAGGATCCGTGGAATTGGATCCATGGGGTGGTAACAATGGGATCAATGGGATGGAATCAATGGGATCCACAGGATCCATGGGATGGGATCCATGGGATGGGATCCATGGGATGTGGTGGCCCCGCCCAGCCCTCACCTTGCAGCATCTTCAGCACCACGTCCACGATGTGCTGGTCCCCAGCGTCCCGGCCCTGCCAGGAAAGGGAATTTCGCTCCTCCCGTCCCCTCCCAGAGCCGTTCCCAGCCCAGACCCCGACCCCTCCCTCAATCCCAGCCACCTTCCCACCCTGCTCCTCCCCGTTCTGTCCCCCTGCGAGTGCTCCATGCTCAGCTCGTGTCATTTGGAGCTTTTAGGGGAAAACCCCAGCCCTGCAAATCCCTGCCGCCGGCCGGTGTAGAGGGGATGGTTTATGGACGCCACACACAGCGGGAAAGGCGGAATTCCTGCCCGGGAAGGAGGGATCCCAGCTCCTGAGTGGAGCAGCAGGACCTGGGTGGGCGGGAGAGGCAATTCCCGCAGCGCAGGGAGGGATGCGGGCCCGGGATACTCACGGCTGTGCCCCGCGGGCCCGGCATCCCCGGCACGCCGCGCTCCCCCGCCAGCCCCCGCGGGCCCGGGGGACCCGGATAGCCCCGGAGCCCCGGAGCTCCGGCATCCCCCGAGGGGCCCGGAAAGCCGAGGTCTCCCTGGATGCCTTGCTGGAGGAAGGGGGGGAGAGAGGGGCGTGAGGGGCTCGGGCTGTGCGGAGCACGGGGCTGCACCCCGAGAGGCCAAAATCTCCCAAAAACCACGGGCAGGGCTGGATCCCAAACGGGGCTGGGGCTGAATCCAGGGGTGGATCCCAAACGGGGCTGGGGCTGAATCCAGGGGTGGATCCCAAACTGGGTTGGGGCTGAATCCAGGGGTGGATCCCAAACTGGGTTGGGGCTGAATCCAGGGGTGGATCCCAAACGGGGCTGGGGCTGAATCCAGGGGTGGATCCCAAAAAATTGGGGCTGGGGCTGAATCCAGGGGTGGATCCCAAAAAATTGGGGCTGGGGCTGAATCCAAGGCTGGATCCCAAACTGGGTTGGGGCTGAATCCAGGGGTGGATCCCAAAAATTCGGGCTGAGCCCAGAAGCTGCTCCTGAATCCAGGGTTTAACCCCAAGGAGGAGCTGAGCCTGAATCCAGGGCTGGTTGTGGTCACTTGCCCCCATCTCCAGGGAAAACATTCCCTCAGCACCCAGCAGCTCCCTGGATCACCAGGAGGATCCCACAAACCCTCCCAAGCTGTGGGGCCCCCCTCGGTCCCAAATCCCCCATCACTCACCTGTCCCTTGGGTCCTGGCTCTCCTGATTCCCCCTGGGGACAGAGGACACGGGAAAGGCAGTGAGGAGACAGCAGGAATTTAGGGATGGAGCTGGGATTTAATGCCAGGAGCCCCCAGCATTCCCAGGAATCATCTGGAAGCACCCACCTTCTCTCCCTTGAGCCCTGCCAGGCCGTGGACACCGGGATCTCCCTAGAGGGAAGGCAAGGAGAGATGGGAGCGTTCCCAAAGTCACCCCCAGCCTCTGGGATGAGGGGGGGGTTCATGGAGAAGGTGCCTGGAGCCAGTGTTTGTTAAACCCAGCTCTGTTAAACCCAGATCTGTTACACCCAGCCCTGTCAAACCCAGCCCTGTCAAAGCCCTGCCTCAGGCTGTACTCACCACGCTGCCTTTGGGGCCGGCTTTCCCTGGAGAGCCCTAAAAAGGGAACAGTGGGATCAGCCCAGCTCAGGGCAGAGTCCCCGAGAAGCCACCCCGCTGTCCCTGAGTTGTCACCTTGTCTCCTTTGACTCCAGGCAAGCCTTGGGGTCCTGGGATGCCTGCTGGGCCCTGCTCACCCTTTGGGCCCTGGGAATCCAAGGAATACAGGAAAATGAGTGAGGAGAGGAAATGGAAAGATCTTCTCCCATCAGGGAATTCTCCCCAAGGCCTGGAGGTGCATGGGCGGCTCCCCATCCTGATCCCTGCACCCCAAATCCCAGCTCTGAGGGGGGACAGGGCACAAAACTCTGGAGAAGCCCCACCAAGAGTGGTGATCTCCAAGGGATGGATTCCTGTCCTCAGGAAAAGCCAAAAATCTTTTTTTCAGCTGTTTTTTCCAGCACAGGAAAGCTCTGGAGAGGGGCTGGGCCTCCTGGGATGGGAGGGAGGAAATTCCTTTCCCGGTGGGGTCCCGTTAATCCCTGAGCTATTCCCTAATCCCTCAGCAGCAGGGCAGGCACGGGCTGAGCCCGGGATCCAAGGGGGCTGTGTCCCACTGACCCCCCCCAATCCCGGGGCTGAGCGTCCCCCATGGCCCAGCCGGGATTTGGGGACAACTCACAGCATGCCCCAGTGCGGCTTTGGGGACAACTCACCAGATTTAGGGACAGCTCAGAGCATCCCCCATCTCCCAGCAAAGCTTTGGGGCCAACTCAGAGCATCCCTCATCTCCCAGCAAAACTTTGGGGACACACAAGAGTATGTCCTGTGTCCCAAAGTGGCTTTGGGGACAACTCAGAGCATCCCCCGTGTCCCAGCCCGGCTTTGGGGACAACTCAGAGCATGCCCCGTGTCCCAGCCCGGCTTTGGGGACAGCTCAGCGGCTTTGGGGACAACTCACCGCTCTGCCCTGCTCCCCGGGGGGACCCACGAGGCCACGCTCGCCCCTGTCGCCCTGCGGAGAGGAGCGGAGTCAGGGCCAGCCCCCCCGGCACGGCCGCACCCCCGCGGTGTCCCCAGCTCACCTTCGGCCCGGGGACACCCTGCGGGCCCTGCTCACCCCGAGGTCCGGGCTCGCCCTAAAAACGGGAAAGAAAAATCCCACAAAAGATGGGATTCACCGGCATGGTGTGCTCCATGTCCTGCCCCGAGGGAGGGGTGGCCCTGTCCCTGTCGCCACGGCAGGGCGGTGACAGGAGCCGTGATCCCAGGGGATTCCCGGGAGCAGCAGGGTGGGAATGAAGGAAAGAGAGAGCTCAGCCCCGGGGCTGTCCCCGGGGGCGACACGGGGACATCTCGGTACTCACAAGCTGCCCTGGGGCACCGGTGGCCCCGGGGTGGCCCCGAGGACCCGCTTCACCCTGTGGAGGGACAGAGAGGAGGGTCAGCGGGGACAGGGAGGGGACAGCGGGGACAGGGAGGGGACAAGAGCTGCGGGGTGGATGCTCAGAGGTGTCACCCACCTTGTCACCTGGGCCACCTTTGCTTCCCGGCTGGCCCGGCAATCCCTGAGGAAACAAAGCTGGGATCAACCCTTGGGCACAGCTCAGTGTCCCCATGGGGTGCTGGCCCTGTGTCACCCCTGGCACAGCTCAGTGTCCCCGTGGGGTGCTGGCCCTGTGTCACTGGGCACAGCTCGGTGTCCCCACGGGGTGCTGGCCCTGGCAGAGGTGTCCCCCTGAGGGGACAGGCTGGGGGGTCCTGCACTCACAGCTTGTCCCCGGTGTCCCGGCGTTCCCGGGTGTCCGGCCTGTCCCATGCCACCCTGTGAGGGACAGAGGGGGTGTCACCAGCAGTGGGGTGCCCACAGGTGGGCAAGGGACTCCTGCCCAAGGGGGGGACACCACCCTTGACCCCGTGGGCAGGAGCTGCTGTGCCAAGGGACGTTGTTCCCGTTGCCATTCCCGTTGTCCCCAGCACGGGGAGCAGGGGTGACATTCCCTGCGGCAGCACCTGCAGCTCCCTCACCTTCACTCCTGGGATCCCTGGGGTGCCATCCTTGCCATCGATGCCTGGGAGACCCTGGAAAAGGGGAGGAGTCACTCCTGGGACCCCCTCAAAGGGACAAAAAAAATGTGGGAAGGCAAAGGAACATTCCAGGTCTGTGCTGGAGGGGACAAGGACACGCCATGGCACCGCCAGGGACGAGGGGCTCGGGCCCAGGCAGGGCACGGGTGCCACCAGCTGTACTCACATTCTCCCCCTTGGGGCCAATGTCACCCTGGGGTCCCCTGATGCCACGGCCACCCTAGAGCAGGAGGGGACAAGTGTCAGCGTCCTGCTGCTGCAGGGGACAGAGCAGGGGACAGAGATGTCCCCCCAGGGCACCTTTCCATGTGGGAACGGTGCCACGCTGGGGAAAAGGGGACACCGGCACTGGGGGTGTCACCTACCAGCTCTCCCTTGTCACCAGGGTCCCCAGGTGGTCCCTTGGGGCCTTCCCTGCCCTGGAGGAGAGAGGGAACCAAGGATTGAGCAGGGCAAAGCGGGATCCCAGAGCACCCAGGGGTGAGGGGCACCCACCGGCCGCCCGGCTGCTCCGATGCTCCCCACCATGCCCTTGTAGCCAGCAGGGCCCTGCAAAGAGAGCGTGGAAAGGTTCAATTCCCACCCCAGTCCATCCCTGCTCCAGAGGGAGCATCCTGGAGCTAGCCCAGGAGTGCTGGGAGTGCTCTCCGGGGGATCTGCAGCCCTGATCCTGCACTCACCGTCTCTCCCTTGGGTCCTGCCATGCCGGGATAGCCCCTGAGGCCCTGAGGTCCCTGAAGGGGAAAAAAAACCCCTGGGGGAAGCAGCAATTACAGCAAAACCCGACCCCAAACAGGAGGAATTCCAGTCCCTCCTAATTCCAGAGCCTCCCACCAGGTGCTTTTCCAGCTGTCAGTTCCATAACTCCAAACTGGAGCCCTTCCCTGTGCCAGAGCTCTGGGCTTCAAAGCAGTTCTGCCCTTTCCTGGCGTGGAGGGCTCAGCCCAGTAATTGCTTTTCATCTTCAAAGTGCTCCGAGAATTCCCGTGGCTTTCGTTCCCCCGGGGCAAGGGGGACTCAGGGGGCAGCAGGGATTTATCCCAAATTATCCCTGGGAACAACCCAGGGAGCTCTGCAGAGGGAGAGGCGGTGGCTGGGAGAGGGATGGGATGAAGGCTTTGCCTCAGTGCCGGTGCTGGGAGCGGGGACACGCCGCTGTCACCTCCCTGCTGTGCGGGGACAAGGACAAAGAGGCCACCCCCAGCTCCTGCAGCACTTGGGGGACAGAGGAAAAGAGGAAAGGAGGATTTACCGGAGGGCCTGGGATTCCTTGTTCTCCAGAGGCACCAACATCCCCCTTGGGGCCCTGGGAATGGAGAGAAAAGGGAATGTTGGAGGGACAGGGGGACAGAGCAGCCTGGGGACAGCACAGCCCGCGGCTGGCAGCCGGCAGGGCTCGGGGACAGGTGGCGCTGCCACCATGGGGAGGCACCCTGCCTCCCACTGCCACAATTCCCGTTTCCCTCTTTTTCCCTTCTTCCTTTCCCTTCCCAAAACTCCTTCCCTGGGTCCAGCCCCACAGGGACAGCCACACTTGGATCCTGCTGGGATCCTGCCGGGATCCTGCTGAGATCCTGCTGTGATCTTGCTGGGATCCTGCTGAGATCCTGCTGGGATCCTGCTGAGATCCTGCTGGGATCCTGCTGGGATCCTGCTGAGATCCTGCTGAGATCCTGCTGGGATCCTGCTGAGATCCTGCTGGGATCCTGCTGGGATCCTGCTGGGATCCTGCTGAGATCCTGCTGGGATCCTGCTGGGATCCTGCTGAGATCCTGCTGAGATCCTGCTGG
>VZUI01091367.1:0-10068 GCA_013401135.1 Cettia cetti | reverse complement strand
GGATCCTGCTGAGATCCTGCTGGGATCCTGCTGAGATCCTGCTGGGATCCTGCTGGGATCCTGCTGAGATCCTGCTGGGATCCTACTGAGATCCTGCTGGGATCCTGCTGGGATCCTGCCGGGATCCTGCTGGGATCCCTGCTGTGATCCTGCTGGGATCCTGCTGAGATCCTGCTGGGATCCTGCTGAGATCCTGCTGGGATCCTGCTGAGATCCTGCTGAGATCCTGCTGGGATCCTGCTGGAACACTCACCGGCTCTCCCTGCTTGCCGGGCTCTCCGAGGGCGCCGGGGCGGCCTCTGTGTCCCTGAGGGGGGAGAGGAAATCCGTGAGGACAATCCCTGCTGAAGCTGCAGGGTGGTGGCACCGTCCCCATGGCCACGTCCCACAGAGCCACCACATCCCACCCTGGGGTGCTGCTGGGGACGTGGTGGGGCTCAGAATCCCACAGGGACATTGGGGGCTCAGAATCCCACAGGGACATTGGGGGCTCAGAATCCCACAGGGACATTGGGGGATCAGAATCCCACAGGGACATTGGGGGATCAGAATCCCACAGGGGACATTGTGGGGATCAGAATCCCACAGGGGACATTGGGGGATCAGAATCCCACAGGGACATTGGGGGATCAGAATCCCACAGGGACATTGGGGGATCAGAATCCCACAGGGGACATCCTGAGCTGGGGCTGGGGGCTTTGACCCAGGGTGCCACCCCCAGGAAGGGGCTGGGGACCCACAGGGACCTTTCCCACAGCACCTTTTCCTCCAGGTCTCCCTATCCTGGCGCTCCAGAGATCCCAGAGGAGGATCCTTCACTCCACCACGTCCTGGGGGTGACAATTCCCATTTTTCCCCCCACGGACTCCCCAAGACTTGCTTACCTTCAGTCCCTGCAGTCCCTGGGGGCCCTTGGGACCTGGGGGGCAGCTGGTGGGGCACTGGGAGGAGAGGAAGGACAAGGATGAGTTGGGAATGACTTGGAGAAGTCTGGGAAGAGAGGGAGGGAGGGACACAGGGGACAAGGTCACGGCAGCTCTCACCAGGAAATCAGCGCTGCCTTCCAGGCCTTGGAGGTGTCCCGGGAGGCCCTGCAGGGAAGGAAACCATCCGTGATTTCCTGGACAGCATTTCCATGGGAAAGCATTCCATGGTTTTACACCAGGATGGTTTCACAGGAGCAGGGAGCAAGGAATGGGGAGGGAGGTGAGAGCCAGAGCCCCAATTCCAGCCCCAGCCCTTGGGATGAGCCTGGGAGAAGCTGCTCCCTCCTGGAGTGGCTGGAGATACTCACGGGTTTCCCTGGAGGGCCTGGGGGACCCCTGGGGCCGTCGGGTCCGGGGTCACCCTAGGAAAGGAGGCCAGGAAAGGAGAATTTGGGATGGGGAGGTGGAAACCAGGAGAGCCAGGATGTCCCAGCAGGAGTGGGGACATCCCCGGGGTGATGGCACCAGGGGAATCTCCATTCCCACGCTCTGGGATCATCCCTGCTTATCCCAGCAGCCCTGAAGGGCAGGGAAGCAGCTCCTGGTGGAAGGAGGGGAGGTTTTTCCGTGCCCCCTCCTGACTCCTCACCTTGGGTCCCAGCACCCCGATCTCCCCGGGGAGTCCAACCTGGCCTGGAAGCCCCTTAGGAGGAAGGGAGAGAAATTCATGGGATGAGAGAGCTCCCATCCTGATTCCTCCCCTCCTCCTGCACAATTCCCAGCAGGATCTGGGCCCCCCTTCCCACCCCCAGTGTGGCACTTACGGGGGGTCCTGGCAGTGAAGGACCCTGCGAGAAAAAGAAAGCCAGAATGGGTTCAAATTCCCCAAATCCCCCAGAATTCCTGCCCCAAGGTGGGTGATTCCCACCCCAGCACCAAGGATGGAGCAGGGGGGGCTCGGGGGGTGCCCACCCCACCCATGGGAGCAGCAGATACTCACAGGGAGCCCTGGTGGCCCTGGGAGTCCGGGCTGGCCCTGCCAGGACACAAGAGGAGAGTCAGGAGCTGGGAAGGTGGGAAATTGGGAAGGTGGGAAATTGGGAAGGTGGGAAATTGGGAAGGTGGGAAATTGGGAAGGTGGGAATTTGGGAAGGTGGGAAATTGGGAAGGTGGGAACTTGGCAATGTGGGAATGTGGAAGGTGGGAATTTGGGAATTTGGGAAGGTAGGAATTTGGAAAGGTGGGAATTTGGGAATGAGGGATCCTGGGAAGGTGGGATCCTGGGAATGAGGGATCCTGGGAATGAGGGATCCTGGAGCTGCCCCTCACTCACTTTAACCCCTGGCCTGCCGATGGCTCCTGGCTCCCCTTTGGCTCCCGTCAGGCCCTGCAGGGAAGGGACACAGGAGTTATTCCCATCCCTCCTGCTCTCCAGCCAGGAATTTTTGCATCAGGAGGGGCCGAGGGTGGAATTTCATGGCACATCCAGGCCTGGCAGGGACACGTGGGGAGCTCCACCCGTCCCTGGTCCCGGTTTTGTCCCTGGCGTGGGGCAGGAACCCACCCAACCCCTCCCAGGCACCCATCCCGCACCCCTGGGACCCCACCCAGGGGACCTGGGGACAGGCAGGGGGAGGTGGCAGCTCCGTCCCCTTCCTGCCACCACCCCTGCCAGGCCGTGCCATGGAGGGGACAGTGGCAAAGCCACCGGTGCCACCACATCGTGCCAGGGGCCTGGGGACAGCAGGGACACGGAATTGCTTCAGATTCATTCTGGGGGAAACAGAGAGGAGCTCTGCTGGGATCCCAAAAGTGAGGGGGTGGAAGAAGCAATTCCCAAGCTCTTTTGGACTTCCCAAGATGGGAAGGGGTGGCAGAAGCTCTGCTGGGATCTCAAAGGTGGAAAAGGATGGCAGAAGCTCTTCCAGAGCTCATTTGGGATCCCAAAGGTGCAAAAGGATGGCAGAAGCTCTTCCAGAGCTCATTTGGAATCCCAAAGGTGCAAAAGGATGGCAGAGCCTCTTCCCGAGCTCATTTTGGATTCCCAAGTTGGGAAGGGGTAGCAGAAGCTCTTCCCGAGCTCATTTGTGATCCCAAAGGTGGAAAGGGGTGGCAGAAGCTCTTCCAGAGCTCATTTGGGATTCCCAAGGTGCTTTCCACTCCAGCACAGAGGGATTTGGGCCCATTTTTACGTGGGACAGACACTGGGGACAGGAGCAGTCTGCTGTGACCCCGAGGGCAGGGACACCACGAGGGGACAGGGACAGGGCTCAGTCCTCACATCAATGCCCGGCTTCCCTGGGGCTCCATCCACACCTGGGGCTCCAGGCTCGCCCTTGACACCCTGGGAAAGAGAAAACTGGGGATCAGCTTGGGGTGATGGAAGGAGCGGGGTCACCCAGGGAGGGGAGGGTACTCACCGGGGAGCCGGGGGCTCCAGCGGGGCCTTTGTCACCCTGGGGAAAGGGGACAAGGGAGGAAAGGGATCGGTCACCCCACAGGGGATCCTGGGGGATCGGGATCCCTGTCCCAGACCTAGGGCAGGAGGGAGGTGCTGGATCCCACAGGCAGGGCAGGATGGGGCCGGTGTTGGGAAGAGCAGGCTGGGGTTTTGTGAGGGTTTTATCGGGGTTTTATCGGGGTTTTGTGAGGGTTTTATCGGGGTTTTGTGAGGGTTTTATCGGGGTTTTATCAGGGTTTTGTGAGGGTTTTATCAGGGTTTTGTGAGGATTTTATTGGTGAAGCTTGTACTCGGGTTTGTTAGGGCTGTGCTGGAGTTTTGGGGTTTTTTGGGGGGCAGTTTTGAGAGGGTTTTATTGGGTTTTGTGAGGATTTTACCAAGGTTTTGTTGGGGTTTTGTGAGGGGGAATTGGTGAAGGTTGTACTGGGGTTTTGTTAGAGCTGTGCTGGGGTTTTGGGGGTTTTTTGGGGGGTTGTGTTTTGAGAGGGTTTTATCGGGGTTTTGTGAGGGTTTTATGGGGTTTTGTGAGGGTTTTATTGGTGAATGTTGCACTTGGGTTTTGTTAGGGCTGTGCTGTGGTTTTGGGGTTTTTTTGTGGGATGGGTTTTGAGAGGGTTTTATTGGGTTTTGTGAGGGTTTTGTTGGAGTTTTGAGAGGGTTTTATCAGGGTTTTGTGAGGGGGAATTGGTGAAGGTTGTACTAGGGTTTTGTTTGGGCTCTGCTGGGTTTTTTAGGGGGGATTTTTTTGAGAGTTTTTAGAGGGTTTTACTGGGGTTTGTGGCGGGTTGTGCTGGGGGTTTGTGAAGGTTCTGCTGGGATTTGTGAGGTTTTTACTGGGATTTTTTGAGCAAGGGGTGTGAGGGTTTTTCTGGGTTTTTGTGAGGGTTTGATGGGGTTTTCTGAGGCTTTACTGGGGTTTCTGAAGTGGGGTTTTGTGAGGATTATGCTGGGGTTCCTTGAAGGTTATTCTGGGGTTTGGGGGTTTCTGAGGTGAGATTTTTTTGAGGGTTTTATTGGGATTTTGGGAGGGCTGTGCCAGGGTTTCCTCAAGGTTTGATGGGGCTTCCAGAGCGCTGTGGCTGCTCTGGGTACAAATAACACAAAAATAACACCACATCCTGGAGAAAGGCACCTTTCCCAGTGCTCCCCTCTGTCCGGGCCCCCATTCCATAACCCACGGAGCATCCAGAGCCACAATCCCCCCCTCCCCACATCCCCCTGCAGGAACCCCACTGGGATGTCACTGTCCCCCCCTTCACTGGGCGCCTCTGGGGTGTCCCTGCCCCAACCCCCCCGAGCATCCTCCGCTGCACCCCAAACCAATCCAGGACCCAATTCCCCAGCTGGATTTGGGGGTGCAGCGCCCTGTGGGGAGCTGGGGCTGCTCTATCCGCCCTAAATCAGGAGTGGGAACAGCAGGGAGCCCCCTGTGCTGCTCACAATGTCCCTTTTGTGTCCCCTCCTCCCTCCCCATGGGTCACTCACGTCGATGCCATCGGCTCCCGGCACTCCTGGGGGACCGGGGGGCCCTCGGGGGCCAGGCTCTCCTGGCGGCCCTCGCTGAGGGAAAAAGGGATGGGAGCCACGTCAGGAAGGACCCCGAGATGTGTGGGAATGTGCTGGGAATTCACTTCCAGGGAGCTGCCAGGGGGCAGAGCCCTGCCTCTCCCGCAGAGCCCCCGAAAATGGGGAAATCTGGGATATCTCCTCACAGTGGCACCTCCAGCTCCTCAGTCCCTGCCTTTTTCTATCCCATTTCTCCTGTCTCCTGCCCTGGTGTCTGTGGGGAACAGAGCTGGGTATCCATGGGGTGATGAAAGCGTTTTTACCCCTTCTCCCTCTCTCCCTGGTGTCCCAGGATGTCCTGCCCCAATGGAACAGGGATCTCCATGGGACAAATTTTTTACCCATCTCTGCTCCCTTTCTCCCTGGTGCCCAAGGATCTCCTGCCCCAATGGAGCAGGGATCTCTGTGGGGTGACATTTTTGCCCCTTCTCCTCTCCCTCTCTCCCTGGTGTCCCAGGATCTCCTGCCCCAATGGAGCAGGGATCTCCGTGGGGTGACATTTTTGCCCCATCTCCTCTCCCTCTCTCCCTGGCGCTCCTGCCTGGATGGAGCAGGATCCCTGAGCATTCCCACCCCGCCTCTGCCCCCCTTCCCTGCCTCTCCAGAGCTCCTGCCCCTGCGGGGTGTCCGTGGGGTGACAGCAGCGCTGCCACAGCCCCTTTCAGCTGCCAGTGGCATTTCTGAGGGCTCTGGCAGGGTTCAGGTGCCCCAAAGCCCAGGATGAGGTGGGGACCCGCAGCCCCTCGGTGCGAGCTCTCCCCGGGCCGGGCTGGCTCCGCTCCCGGGCTCGGGACAAAAGCTCCATTCAGGGAAGCTCCCGGAGCCCCGGCCCGGCTTTGAGGTTTGCACAGGGCTCGGCAAAGAAACCTCTGTTATCCTAACAGGGGGAAGAGATTCCAGTCCTGCAGACTGAAGCCCTGGTGTTCCTGGAAATGGGAAGCAGACGGTGGCTGGGCTGCACTCCTGTGGCTCCTCCAGCCTCCCAGGCAGGATTCATTTAAAAAAAAGGATATTTCAAAATATTAATTTAAAAAATAAATAAATTTAAAGATTTAAAAAATTTAAAAATTAAAAAACAAATTTTTAAATAAATACTAAATAAATTTTTAAATAAATTTAAATGAATACTAAATAAATTTTAAAATAAATTTAAATAAATACTAAATAAAATTTAAAATAAATTTAAATAAATATTAAGTTAATTTAAAAACAAATATAAACATATATTAAATTAATTTAAAAATAAATAGTTACAAATATATAAATAAAAAGAAATATTAGACCTATCAAATAAATTTTAAAAAATAAATTAAAAATAGAATAAGTATTAATTTTAAAATGATTTTTTAAAAACTAAATATAGGAATAAATGTAGATCGATAGGGATGAGAGGTGCTGCTGGTTCATGTCCACAACAGGAGAGCCCCAGCACCGCCTTGGATCAATCCCTGAGCCGGGGAGGGAGCGAGTCCCCATCCCTGGGCTCGCCCCTGAATGGCAGCTTTGTCCTGCCCAAGGCAGGAATTCCAAAGGGTTCCTTGTTCCCGAAATTCCCACATCCCGCTTGCTCCGCGCCCCCTCTCCCGCAAGCCCACGGGGAGCCCGGGGGGTTTAGGAAGGAGCTGCCCCCCAGTTTCCAACAGACAGCTCAGGAGCCACATGGAAAAATTCCCCAAAACCTCTAAAATTTGATTTATTTGGGGGGGTTTTTTTGCAGTTGTAAGGCAAGGAGAGTTTTTCCAGGTGGCATCCCGCTGCCTGCCCCTCTCTCTCCAGGGCTCACCTTCCCTTTTTCCAGATCAGTTTTCTCCTGCCCCTGGGTGAGCCTGGAGAGTCCACGGGGACCCCTCGACATCCCCACGGAGCCCTGGGACCACCAGAGCCCCCCCAGCCCTGCCCAGTCCGCATCTGCAGCACATCCCAGGAAAACAGGAGCGAATTCCCCAGAAAATCCAGCGGCAAAGACAGAGCCCCCTCACTGCTGCTCCAGGAGGAAAACCAAACTGAACTCCTTTAGCCCAAAATTCCCGAATTTCCGAGCCCGCGCTCCCCGCACGGAGAGGGGTCCGGCGCGGGGGAGGCTGTGGCTGGAAAAGGGGGGAATTCCTGGGAAAAGCAGGGGGAAAGTGCGGTGGGAAAACCCCAAAGTACGGGGGAATAACCCCAAAGCCCGGGGGGAACAACCCCAAAGCGCGGGGGTAATAACGCCAAAGTGCGGTGGGAAAACCCCAAAGCGCGGGGGGAAAACCCCAAAGTGCGGGGGGATAACCCCAAAACGCGGGGGGAAAACCCCAAAACGCGAGGGGAATAACCCCAAAGCGCGGGGGGAAAACCCCAAAATGCGGGGGGATAACCCCAAAACGCGGGGGAATAACCCCAAAACGCGAGGGGAATAACCCCAAAGCGCTCAGCGCTGCGAGGGAGCGGAGGTGGGGAATGTCCCCTCTCTGTCCCCTCCCCAGCACGGCACTTACGAGCTGGGCCAGGCAGAGGCAGGAGGCTTGGAGCAGGAGCCAGAGCTGCGACACCAGGGTGACACGGGCCATGGCGAGCCGGGCTGGCACCGAGCGCGGCTGGCACCGAGCGCCGGCGGCCCCGACTCGCAGCGAGCGCCCCGGGACACCGGGCGGGCCGGGGGAGGAGGAGGAGGAGGAGGAAGGGGCTCATTAATATGGAGCAGAGCGATGAGGGCGGGTCCCTGCCCCTCTCAGGTGAGCCCGCGGCTGTTGAGGGACAGATTTGGCACTATGGGGACAGGATTTGGCACGATGGAGACAGGATTTGGCACTATGGGGACAGGATTTGGCACTATGGGGACAGGATTTGGCACGATGGAGACAGGATTTGGCACGACGGGGACAGGATTTGGCACTATGGGGACAGAATTTGGCAGGACGGTGACGAGATTTGGCACGACAGGGACAGATTTGGCACGATGGGGAGAGGATTTGGCACTATGGGGCAGAATTTGGCACTATGGGGACAGAATTTGGCATGACGAGGACAGGATTTGGCACGATGGAGACAGGATTTGGCACGACAGGGACAGATTTGGCACGATGGAGATAAAATTTGGCACGATGGGGAAAGGATTTGGCACAGACGAGGAGCTGGGACAGGACGGGGATGAGTTCGGGAGCTGCTGCGGGGGACAGCCCGCCCAGGATGTCCCAGGATGTCCCGGAGGTGTCCCCACCACGGTGCCACCCCAGTGCCGCTGGGTGTCGCGGCTGCAGCTCCCCCACACCCCGAGCACTGGGACCCGGTCCCTGCCACCCCAGGGAAGCTCCTGGGGGATTCCTGCCCCAATTCCCGCCCCGGGACCCCCGCGCAGCCCCTCGGGGATGTCCCCATGTCCCCAGAGTGGCACTGGGAGGGAAGGGGGGTCCCAGGGGCAGTTCCCGTGGGGGGATGGATGCCCCCCTCACACCCCCATTCCCATTCCCATTCCCATTCCCACTGCCTTCGCCGGCAGCCCCCCCTCATTCCCAGGGAACACGGGGGGATTCATCCCGGCCATTCCCCCTCCTCCTCCTCCTCCATCGCCTTTGGGGGGCCCGGGGATTTGGGAGCGGGGCTGGGCAGCCTCCCCGCGGGGCACGGGGCCATCCCAGCACGGCCCAGTTGGGACTGGGAATCTCTCCTGGATCGTTCTCTCCACATCCCAGCCCGACAGGGAAAAAAATTCCACCAAAACCTGGGGCTTTGAGGCAAAAAAAAGACCAGGCTGAGAGCATCTGGGAGCATCTCCTTTTGGATTCCTCCCTCCCGGAGCGGCTGGGATGCTCCTGCTCGTGCCCGTGTGTCCCGGCGCTGTCCCTTTGTGGGACACGAGTGTCACTTTTGGGAGGATTATGTAATTCCGGCTGTTTCTCAGAGTGCTTCAGTGACAGATTTTTGTCTCCTGTCGGTGCCATTGCTCGTTTTATCGCGGTTTTTCGGGTACTGCCGGCGCTGGGATTGTCTCCTCAGCACGGCCAGCAGCCCCCTGCACCGCCGGGTCCCCCTCCAGCACAAGGGACAGCGCCTCAAGGCCCCCCAAAATCCCTCATCCAGCACCCCCGAGCCCCCCCCAAACCCCTCACACGCCGCCTCTGTACCCCTGAGTCCTTCCCAACCCCAGATCCAGCACCTCAGAACCTCCAAACTCCCCGATCTCACATTCCTGGATCCCCACCCAGCATCCCAACGCCCCAGGGCCCCCCAAGATTCCCCACCCAGTACCTCTGAGCCCCCCCAAACCCCCATCCGGCACCTCCGGACCCCCACCCAGCCCCCCACAGCCCCCCACAAACCTCCCCCCAGCCTCCCCAGGCCTCCCGGCCATCTCCTCCGCACCCCTGAGCCCCCCAGCCCCCGCCTGCGCCCCCCGATTCCCCCCTGTGTCCCCCCGTGTCCCCCATTGTCCCCCACTCGCGTCACGTGACCATGCCCATTCATACCCACGGTGGCCCCGCCCCTCTCTTCCCATTGGCTCCTGCGGGCGCGCCTCAACCAATCAATGGAAAGCCTCCCAAGCGCCCAGCGCCGCCGGCGCGCGTGGGAGGCGTTCCCGCGCGGGGCCGGCGCTGATTGGCTCCTCCCCCGGCTGTAGCCCCGCCCATAGCGGAAGCAGGAAGCGGGCGGGCCGGCCGTGACCCGCGGGCGGGCAGCGCCGGCCGCGCCATGACGGGAAAATCGGTGCGGGACGTGGAGCGCTACCAGGCGGTGCTGGCCGGGCTGCTGGCCGAGGACGAGAACAAGTTCTGCGCCGACTGCCAGGCCAAAGGTAGCGCGGATGGGCGGCGGGGCCTGCTGAGCCCGCGCCGCAGTGGATGCAGCCCCTTGGTGCCCCCCCCACCGGCCCCGCCGCTCGGTGCTCTCCGGTGTCGCCGCTCCCCCGAGGGTCGGACAGCTCCGGCTGGGTCTCTGTTGCGGCCAGGGGCCCGGTGGGGAGCGCCGGAACACAACGGTGCTGCCCCGGCGGTTACGGGGGTTGCGCGGGGGCAGCGGCTGAACCAGCGCGGGGTTTGGGGGAGAAAACGGTGGGGACAGGGGGCAGGAACGGGGTGGGTTTGGGGCCAGGAACGGGGTGGGTTTGGGGCCAGGAACGGGGTGGGTTTGGGGCCAGGAACG